>CM019064.1:242039793-242075360 GCA_009667805.1 Leptobrachium leishanense | reverse complement strand
CCAGAAGTCCAATTTCACAAGGAGAGGAATTCTGTCAACGGTGAACAGCCTTTTTGACCCTCTAGGATTTGCCGCGCCTGTAACGATCCAAGGGAGGCTCCTTCTACGTACGCTATCCCAAAACACCAAAGATTGGGATGAGCCACTTCCACCAGACCAGAAGCAAGAATGGGAGAAATGGTGTGCCTCCCTGAGATGTCTCCAAAACGTTAGTGTTCAACGCACATACGTTCCCGTTTCACCCGCAGCTGCACTGAAAAAAGAACTGCACGTCTTTTCAGATGCATCGACTAAGGCAATAGCAGCTGTAGGATACGTCAGAGTCTACGGCCGGGAGAACAATACTCACATCGGTTTCGTAATGGGAAAGGCGAAGATAGCACCACAACAAGGTCACACAGTACCAAGGTTAGAACTGTGCGGCGCGCGTATTGGCCGTGGAGCTTGCTGACCTGATAAAGAAAACTATAGACCTTGAGCTACAAACCACCATCTTCTACACGGACAGCAAGGTGGTGCTGGGCTACATTCACAACCAAAGCAGACGCTTTTATGTCTATGTGAGCAATAGAGTCGACAGGATCAGAAAATCTTCAGAACCTGAGCAGTGGCGACATGTGCCAACAGACCAGAACCCAACGGATCATGCTACACGGTCCATCCCTGCTTCCCAGTTGGCAGAGTCAACCTGGATAAAGGGTCCTGAGTTCTTGACCTGTCAAGACACCTCGACGTTACCGGGACCGGAACACCATGAACTTATAAATCCAGATCAAGATGCTGACATCCGACCTCAGGTACTCAGTAAATCAACCCATGTGGATGAGAAACCGGTGGTCCAAGCCACCATCTTCTCAACGATGGTCAAGAAAACCAAAATATTGCCCCTCGATCATAACCCAGTTTCTACAGACCCCGAGAATCCAAGTATCCTCGCCCCAGCCACCTTGCTCACCTACAAAACAGGTGATTGGCCGGCTCCAGTAGGGAACTTCGTTCCCAAGGACATGTACAGACAACAATGGAGACAAGTGCAATGGCTTGCCAACACCTTCTGGAAGCGATGGAAGCAAGAGTACTTACCTACCCTACAGGAACGTCGCAAATGGCAGAACAAAGAACCAAATCTCGAAGACGGAGACCTTGTTCTTTTGAAAGATAAGGAAGCGCACCGTAACTCATGGCCTATGGGACTTGTGCACCAAGTCTTACCCAGCAAAGATGGATTAGTCCGCCAGGTTGCAGTGCAGATCGTGAAGCCAAAGGAGTCCGGTGGCAACCAGCAGACTTTCACCAAGAAACTATATACCAGGCCAATTACCGACCTGGTCCTGCTGCTGAGGAAGACCGAGCTGGAAGATTGAACCTCCAAGCTTTGCATGCTTTGTGTATACTCATTGTTTGCATGTTTGATAATATGCCTTGATTATCTTCGTTAACAGTTTAGTTAGTAGTAGTGGAATTTATAATTCCAGGCCGGGAGTGTGCTGACTAGAGCAGCCTGAGAATAGTCAGTATTGGCTACTGTCTCCTTAAGAGACAGCTTTATAATGTTTAAGAGCTATCCCTTTAAGGGCAATGTCTTCAGGGAAATGTAGTTCTGTGACATGTGACCAGTTCTATGTGTCTGATTGGTGCTGAGGTGCTTTGCATGCTGGTAAGAAGGAAGCCCTCCATTAGGAATTCCAATTCTCCAGAAGAGCAGCTTCTCACACTCTCTCAGCATGGGAGTGAAGTTACCCTCTTCTCACACCGTATGAAGGGACAGACTGAGTAATCCGGATGAATCTTTTCAACACTGTAAGTGTTTGTTTAGGATGCCTGGAAATAAAGAATCTGTATGTAAAATACCCCTTTATCGGAGTTATCACTGCTGTTTTCTGCAAAGCTACCGTGGGAACAGAACAGCGGGTATCACCAGATACCCATGCATCCTGAAGACAAGGAGAAAACTGCGTTCATCTGTCCACTGGGGTTCTTTGAATTCAACAGAATGCCTCAAGGCCTTACGGGGGCTCCAGCCACGTTCCAACGGTTGATGGAGAAGACAGTCGGGGATATGAATCTAATCGAAGTATTAGTGTACCTGGATGACATAATTGTGTTTGGGAAGACTCTGGAAGAACATGAACAACGTCTGGAGAAGGTCTTGAAGAGGCTCCATGAAGAGGGGCTGAAACTGTCTCTGGAGAAATGCCAATTCTGTCTACCGTCTGTTACGTATCTAGGACATGTGGTCTCAGCAGAAGGTGTTTCGACAGACCCTCGGAGGTTGGAGGCCGTAGCTTCTTGGCCTAGACCCCGAAACGTCACTGAACTTAGATCTTTCTTGGGATTCTGTTCATACTATCGAAGATTTGTGGGAGGATTCGCGAAAATAGCTCAACCATTGAACAAACTCCTGCAGAAGGAAACCACAGAAGAAGGCTGCAAGGTCTCTGACCAAAACCCGTCAGCTCCAGGGCCAAGGAAAGCTCGAGAGTCTATACAAGGTGAATGGACCAGTCAATGTGAAGGAGCTTTCGTGAAGCTGAAAGAGAGTCTAACCCGAGCTCCTGTTTTGGCCTATGCGGACCCTCACAAGACGTATGAGCTACATGTGGATGCCAGCCGAGAAGGTCTGGGAGGAGTCCTGTATCAGGAGTATGGTGGATTGCTGAGGCCTGTAGCGTACGTGAGCCGGAGCCTTACGCCTTCAGAGAAGAACTACCCTACTCACAAGTTGGAGTTCCTAGCCTTAAAGTGGGCAGTGGTAGACAAGTTAAAAGACTATCTGTATGGAGCCGAGTTTGTGATCAAGACGGATAACAATCCTCTTACCTACATCCTTACTACCGCAAAACTGGACGCAACGGGACATCGGTGGTTGGCCGCTCTGTCAGGGTTTCGGTTCAGCCTGAAGAACCGCCCTGGAGTGAATAATCGAGATGCTGATGCGTTATCGAGAAGACCCTACACTACAGAATGGACTCAGTTGACTCCAGACGGGGTGCAAGCTTTGTGTCAAGGAACAGAGCGCCGGGTCAAAGGAGGGATTGAAGCGGAGGCCATAGGAGTCATGGCTGCGGCTGTTCCTGAGTTTTACTGTAACCCTACGCAGTTAAGGGATGAAAGTTTACCTACCTTTTCGAGACAGGACCTGAAAGCGGATCAGGCCAGAGACCCTTTAATTGCCTTGACCATAAAGGCCCTGACTGCAAACCAGCGAGAGATTTTGTTAACCAACTCCCCGAGTGGAGCCAGATTGGTCTACAAAGAGTGGGAGCGGTTAAAGATGTTGGATGGGGTGGTCTACCGAAGGGGCCCTTCAACTAACGCTGAAGAGATTCAACAGTTATTCCTCCCCACTAAACATAGGGAGAGTGTGCTGCGATCACTACATGATGAGCATGGACATTTGGGTGCTGAGAGAACTTTTAAGCTGGTGCGAGATAGGTTCTATTGGCCTTGCATGAGAGCTGAAGTGGAAAGTTATTGTCATTCCTGTCTGAGGTGTATTCAGAGAAAGACTCTACCGACCCGAACTGCTCCAATGAGCCTTCTGCAGAGCCAGGGACCCATGGATTTGGTGTGCATTGACTTCTTGTGCTTAGAGCCGGATGCTAGTGGGCAAGGGAACATTCTAATAGTGACTGATCATTTCACTCGTTACGCCCAAGCTTTTTCCACAAAAGATCAACGCGCTCCGACAGTGGCCAAGGTGTTGATGGAAAAGTTCTTTGTTCATTACGGACTGCCAAGGAGGATACACTCTGATCAGGGTAGAGACTTTGAAAGCAGACTGGTGGGGCAATTGTTAGAGCAGTTGGGAATCCAAAAGACCCGAACTACACCATATCACCCTCAAGGTGATGCTCAGCCTGAAAGGTTTAATCGCACACTGCTCAACATGCTGGGGACCTTGTCGAATGTGGAGAAGCAGAGTTGGAGTCGTCACATAGCTACTCTGGTGCATGCGTATAACAGTACGGAGAGCGATGCAACTGGATACTCACCGTACCGTCTTATGTTCGGAAGGGAGGCTCGACTGCCGGTTGATTTGGCATTTGGGTTATCTCTAGACCAGACGTCAGTAGCTTCCCATAGAAACTACGTGGATAGACTTCGAAAGAATCTGGCTTCTGCGTTTGAACAGGCCCGTTTGACCTCAGGAAACAGGGAGCAAAGAAACAAAAGGAACTATGACTTGAAAGTTCGAATACAAGATCTACAACCCGGTGATAGGGTTCTATTAAAGAACTTGGGTGCTGCTGCGAGACACAAGTTGGCGGATAGGTGGAGTTCCCAGGTTTACATTGTCTGCAAACAACTGCCGGGTCTACCAGTGTATCATATTCGCCCGGATGGAAAGGCTGGGCCTCTCAAGAACTGGCACCGGAATCATTTGTTACCTTTGAGAGAGGCTGTGAGGATGCCAGTTGGGGACGAACTGCCTCTGCCAAATCCGCCTGCTCCACGTTTGCCTCCTGTTACTCGGTCTCAACAGACCCGGGTTGCCGAAGAGAGCGAAAGAGACAGTGAAGAAGAGAGTTATTGTCTAGACTGGATGCGCTCACCGGAGCCTGAGGAGGTTGTCGTTGTTCCTGAGCGGTGGGAGAGTAACTTGAGGCCTGAAGCTCCTGAATTTCTGCTGGAAGTCCCTGAGACTGTTGAAATCCCTGAAGCTCTTGAATTTCAGTTGGAAGTCCCTGAGGCTGTTGGGATTCCGGTAGCTCCGGAAGCTGAAGCTTATTCAGGTGATTATAGTTCTATGCCTTCACTGGAGGGATCATACTCTGAAGAAATGTCTGCTCCAGTGATAGAGAGAAGGACTGAGCCAGCACCTATAGTACTTCCACCTGAAGAGGAACTGATTGAGCCAGAACCAAAACGCTCTGTTCGACCGCCCCAACGACTCACCTACGACTCACCAGGACATAGCACTGAAGAGGCCATCACCACAGTGCAGAGGTTGCCCGAAGTGTCTGCTATGCTAGCTGAGGTAGCCCAAAATATGAGTCAACTTGAGGAAGTGTTCCTAACCCACTGCATGTATGCTGCTGAACCTGTACATGTTATGTAAACTGTATTCAAATATTGTGGAAATGTAATGTAACTGTTGTACCTCCTTGGAGAGACCCAAGAGTTCTAGGAGGGGGAGAGTGTAGCGCTGTGTTAAAATCTTGCTGTGGCAGTACCTATTTTTGGCCACAAGATGGAGACAATCGCGATCAGAGACACTGGACATTGGGACTACATTTCCCGGCGTGCTTTGCAAACAGACAGGAAGTGGGTGGGACACAGACGCTTGACATCCTGAGCCTCGTGGAGAACGCGCCAGAGCGCGCCAGGGAACGAGGGAGAGCAGACGCAGTGCAAGATATCGCTAGAGGGCCTAGGCCAGAGCGCGAGTGAGACCTGTCAGTTCCTTACACCGGGTCATCCAGCCTTAGGAGAAGGAGAACTCCAAGTTCCCGAGATTTGCTGCAGATTAAGGAACCGAAGACCTTGAGTGAGGAGTTGCCGCGAGTTGATCGGATACGGAGAGCAGGCGGTGAGCTGGACAAGTCGTGGACAAGCTATGGAGAGTCAGACAACGGATCCGGCCGCAAGTATCCCCAGTCAATATCGAGCGGAGAGACGTCCTGGGTCAGCGGAGCCTAAAGCAATCGGTGGATGGGTGAGAGGCCTCCAAGGCCGTTTGTAAATAAGGAACACGCTGCTGTTTTCTCTCTAAAGTCCACAGGGCCCCAACTTGACTAGTCGAAGACATTCCTTAAGTAAATTCACTGGCCAGTTGAACAGTACCCGGGTACCATACACACACACATACACACCTTTTACATTCCGGGACTTAACCTGTGCAGGACTCATTCTGTTACGAATCGGAACAGGGGTTGAAGATACGTTCCGAATATATTTTTTCTTTTCCGCTGCGCGTTTATCGAAAGACGAAGAGATTGTATTCTTGGTTCCGCTACGTGTCCTTTTTCCGAAATTTCGTGCAATTGCATTCTTTTCTGTTCGGTTGCGAATATATTGTTTTTTTCCGAAATACGAAGCCTCGTGTTTCGTTTCATTCCCGCTACGCGTTTTTACCGCGATACGAAAGTACTGTAATAATACCTGTGAATACCGTGTCTCAACGTCTGCTTAATATTTTAGTAAACTATTTAAATTATAAAAACCCACAGCGGTGTTGGAGTATATTTATTCCCTAGTGTGGGGAGACTGACCCGTGGTTCATTTTCAGCGGCTCCTCCGGGAGTGAGCGCTACACATGCATACCAGCCAGTGTGCCCTAATACCAGTCTGGCATGCATACCAGCCAGTGTGCCCTAATACCAGTCTGCCATACATACCAGCCAGTGTGCCATAATACCAGCAAGATGAACCACTAATTCTACCTGCAGTAAATATTGAAAAATAACCTTTAATATGGTTTGATTAAAATGACCCCAAACATAGTCATGATCATGATCCCCAGACACACAAAATAACAAACAAATAATTCATAAAAATTCCAAAATATGGATTTCCCTAGATGTGCTGATGTAAATCTAATAATTTTTGAATGTACATACAAGTAGGGACCCAGCAGTGGAACAATGTGAGAGACAGGAGTAATACAGACTTTCAGGTTGGTCAGACAAGAATATCATAAGTGACCATATTCCTTGATAAGTAGCAATGCGTTTGCACAGACCATCAGTCAGATTCGAATATGCATGTGTCTTGTCACTGCCACCAGCAACTATTTGGGGGGGGGGGTCAGTAATTTCTACAAAATATTTGGGAATTGAGGTAATCTGTGTCTTGTCACTGCCACCAGCAACTATTTTGGGGGTCAGTAATTTCTCCAAAATATCTTGGAATTGTGGTAATCTGTGTGTTCTCACTACCACCAGCAACTATTTTGGGGGGTCAGTAATTTCTACAAAATATTTGGGAATTGAGGTAATCTATGTCTTGTCACTGCCACCCTGAATTTTGGGGGGTCAGTAATTTCTACAAAATATTTGGGAATTGAGGTAATCTGTGTCTTGTCACTGCCACTAGCAACTATTTTGGGGGGTCAGTAATTTCTACAAAATATTTGGGAATTGAGGTAATCTGTGTCTTGTCACTGCCACCCTGAATTTTGGGGGGTCAGTAATTTCTACAAAATATTTGGGAATTGAGGTAATCTGTGTCTTGTCACTGCCACTAGCAACTATTTTGGGGGTCAGTAATTTCTACAAAATATTTGGGAATTGAGGTAATCTGTGTCTTGTCACTGCCACCCTGAATTTTGGGGGGTCAGTAATTTCTACAAAATATTTGGGAATTGAGGTAATCTGTGTCTTGTCACTGCCACTAGCAACTATTTTGGGGGTCAGTGATTTCTACAAAATATTTGGGAATTGAGGTAATCTGTGTCTTGTCACTGCCACCCTGAATTTTGGGGGGTCAGTAATTTCTACAAAATATTTGGGAATTGAGGTAATCTGTGTCTTGTCACTGCCACCAGCAACTATTTTGGGGGGTCAGTAATTTCTACAAAATATTTGGGAATTGAGGTAATCTGTGTCTTGTCACTGGCTGCCAGATATCAGGGTGTGTCACTGAGTTATACCAGAGTTCTGTAAATCTTTAATCTTTATACCAGAGTTGAATCAGAGTTCTGTATATATTTAATCTATATATCACTCACCATGTCAGAAAGACCAAAAAGGACAGGCAGACGCCCCCAGACACAGATAAGAGGGCAAGCAGCCTCTGTGTCGGGAGGCTGTGCCTCTGGTCGTCGTGGACGTGGTGCATCCTCTGCAGGGGCACGCTTGTCCTTTCTAACTGGTGCTGGCAGCAGCAACATACAGAAGATTTGGTGGATTGGCTAACCTGGCCATCCTCATCCTCCGAGTCCTCCGCCAGCCAGGCTTGTAGTGCTTTACAGTCCACCTTCGCTGCCAAAGCATCTAATGCAGCCTCCATGTCCACAGCTACTCCTGCCATAGCCTCACTATCACACACGGAGGAGTCAGCTGAATTGTTTGACTACAATGACAGTGACATGCTGCTTGAGGACACGTAGCAAGTACAGTGGTCTGATTCAATCTCTGAGGTTGAGGAAGGGAGTATAATCAACCTAGAGGAAGGGGTTGCCAGTGATGACACACAAATAACTGGCACTCATGTTGCCGCAGCAGCTGCAGCATACTGCCAAGTTGGCTCCAGTGACGAAGAGATAGGGGGTGATGACAATGATTATAAGGTCACTGACTCCACCTAGGTGCCTGATCGAACAGAGGAGTCAAGTGAGACGGAGGAGGCACAACATCCTCTATGACCAACCGTAGCACTAGCCAGTCCAAGGCATCAGATGTCAGAGCTGCTCAAGTGCAGAGCGCTGTTGTCTCAAAGCACACATCCAGGAACTCTGCTGTCTGCTGGGAGTTCTTTAAGAAATGTGCAGCAGACCCCACTGTTGCTATTTGTAATCTATGTCAGATGAGGCTCAAGCGTGGGAAAGACACTGGACGCTTGGGTACCACGTGCTTGAGGCGACATATGACCACCTGACATGCATCCCATTGGCGCAAAACTTTGCGTAGGTCCTCCTCCTCCTCATCTGTCTCTACCCCCACCTTATGTCCTGCCATGTCATTGTCTGCTACAACCTCCACTGACAGGAATGATGCTACAGTAATGGATGTACCAGGTCCTTCCTCACAATGTGACAGCATCCCATCAGCTGAAAATTTACGCAGTCAGATTATGTTGCCCCAGCTGCTGCAGCGTAGGAAAAAATATAGTCCCAACCATCCCCAAGCGCAGCGTCTAAATGCCAGCTTAGCAAAATTACTCGCATTGCAGCTTCTGCCTTTCCAGTTGGTGGACTCTGCTCCCTTCCGTGAATTTGCTGAATGTGCTGTACCACAGTGGCATGTTCCAAAACGCCAATACTTTTCATGGAAGGCCATTCCAGCACTATACCAGCACGTGGGAGACAATGTTATTGAGTCATTGGGAAAGGCAGTCAGCAGCAAGGTGCATGTGACTTTAGACACGTGGCCCAGCAAGCATAGACAGGGCCGTTACATTTCCTTCATGGCACACTGGGTAACTCTGATTGCAGCTGGGAGGGATCCAAGACGGGGCTCTGTGCTGGAGCTTGTTCATCCACCACGCGTCCAGAAAGCTGCTTGGTTGAGGTCTGTCTGCTCCACTACCACCTCTCCCTCTTCCTCCTCCTCCTTCGGTGTCTCTGGCGAAGTGGCAGTTAAACCGACACCTGACAGGTGCTACGCAATGGCTCAAGCAAAAAGATGCCATACTGTGCTTGAGCTGGTTTGTTTAGGGGACAGGAGCCACACCGGGCCAGAAATTCTGTCAGCTCTGCAGGGGCAGGTGCAGAGATGGTTAACACCATGCCAGCTTCAGCTGGGAATGGTCGTCTGTGATAATGGCAGCAACCTTCTCTCTGCCCTACGCCTGGGTAAGTTGACGCATGTACCATGCCTAGCACACGTCCTAAATCTGGTGGTACAGCATTTCCTAAACAGGTACCCAGGGCTGGCAGAGCATCTCAGCCAGGCCAGAAAAGTCTGCAGCCACTTTAGACGGTTATTCCCAGCAAGTGTTCGCCTGGCAGAGATTCAAAGAGAATTCCACCTTCCCACAAACCGTCTGATCTCTGACATGCCCACCAGGTGGAACTCGACAAGCAGCAGAGGGCCATCAATGAGTACCTGTGTGAGTATGGCACAAGGACAGGTTCAGGTCAACTTGTTTTTTTCCCCCCCCCGCAGTGGCTGATGATCAAGGATGCATGCACTGTACTGTCACCATTTGAGGAGGCAACGAGGATGGTGAGCAGGGACAGTGCATGCATCAGGGACACAATTCCTTTAGCGTTCCTGCTGGAGCACACTCTGCAGGGAATTATAGATGTGGCTCTAGAGGCAGAGCAGCGGGAGGAAGAGGAGGCCTTCCCTAGCTCTGAAGGCCCCAGTCTTTCCGCAGACAGCATTCCAGCGGGTCCTCCTCAGATCAGACAGGAGGAGGATGAGGAGGAATATTTAAGTAGTGGGGGCATTGAAGGTGGGGATTCCTCAAGGGAGGGTTTTGTGTGCCCAGAAACACAAGGACTAGTACATGGCTGGGAGGAGGAAGTGCACGAAGGGGGTCATCCTCCTCATTGACCAGGAAGACTCAGAAGCTAATGCCACCTCCAACCTATGCTGCATGGGCTCCCTTATCCTGCAAAGCCTGCTAAATGACCCCAGGATTTGTGCTATCAAGGAGAGGGATCATTACTGGTTGGCAACCCTTCTTGATCCACGATACAAGGGTAAAGTTGCAGAGCTCATCCTGCCCGCACAGAGGGAGCACAGGATGAAAAAAATTGAGGACGCTCTAAAGTGACACTTGTGTAACACCTTTCCAGGCACTGGTAGGTTACCAAGTGATGACACAGGTGCTTCTGAGGCTGCGGATGATCAGAGGAATAGTTTGTGCCCCAAACAGATGGGGAGAGAAAGAGGTCCAAAGGACCTTCCCCCTCAGGCACCTTCCCTGCACTGGCGGGGGGTGTCTGGAATAGATGTCATCGCACCCAGCGTGATGACACTACTCATGTGGCCGGGGTCCCGGAGGCTGGGCTGACATCCAAGATGTCGGCCCGCACCGGGTGGCCACAGCGATCGGCTGAAATACCAGCCTATCGCGGACTGCGGTGATGAGGACTAGGGATGAGCCGAACACCCGAGTTCGGTTCGCATTCGAACTCGAACTTTTCAAATGTTTGAACTCGAACACAAACTCAATACAAGTCAATGGGACTCAAAGTTCGATTTTTAGAGTACCCTCCAAGGGGGCATATATGCTAGATATTTGCCATAAAAGGTGTATGGGGGTCCGGGTAGTGCCCTGGGGGACAGGAAACAAGGACAAAAAGTAAAAAAAAAGTTTTTAAAGGGACAGTGAGTTTTCCATGAAATAAGGGTTAAAACTAAAAACTAAAAATTCCTTCAAATATCGTGCCTAAGAAGTCCCCATAACCTGCCCGTGAAGTGTCGGATTTCTAGGATGTATAGAAACATTTAAAAACAAAAAAATGATGTTTCAAATTACTGTAAATGCTTTTCCTTTAATCTATTCATAAACAACTGCTTGGGGCGGCAGCCTGTATGAAAAGACATTTTAGGAAGCGCAGAAAAAGTTTAGTGATTTTTTGGCTCAATTATGGTGAAACTTATGCAGGCTTTGGATGAAAGTAACAATAAGTGCTTTAAAATTGGGCCTTTAGCGTCGGCAACAGTGCCGTCACACCGTAACCCCTCTGTGGTATTGTGGGTCCAACCCTGCACTCTTCCACAATACCACAAAAGGGTTATGATGTGAAGGCACTTGCTGCCATGAAAGGCACAATATTTGACTGCACTGATGCCTGTGCCACATTTATATCATTTTAATTTTTTGAACCGCAGGTTCCAACCCTGCACTCTTCCACAATACCACAAAAGGGTTACGGTGGGAAGGCACTTGCTGCCACCAAAGGCACAATATTTGAGTGCACTGACGCCTTTACCAGATTCATATCTTTTTAATATAGGACCGCATGGTCCACCCCTGCACTCTTCCACAATACCACAGAGGGGTTACTGTATGATGGCACTTGCTGGCCTGGCACCAAAGGCACAATATTTGGCTGCACTGACGTCTTTACCAGATTCATATCTTTTTAATATAGGACCACATGCTCCACCTCTGCACTCTTCCACAATACCACAAAGGGGTTACGGTGTGACGGCACTGTTGCCGACGCTAAAGGCCCAATTTTAAAGCACTTATTGTTACTTTCATCCAAAGCCTGCATAAGTTTCACCATAATTGAGCCAAAAAAATCACTAAACTTTTTCTGCGCGTCCTAAAATGTCTTTTCATACAGGCTGCCGCCCCAAGCAGTTGTTGACTGGACTATTAAGGACATTATAAATGTACTTGTTTTTTATTTGTATACATATCCCTAATGAAGTTAGCTTAGACTAACGAAACATGTTGGATGTGTTTCATTTTAATAACCACACTTTTATTTTTATTCATTGCAAATTATGTCCTAATTCATCCTAACGCTGCTGGAGTCCTGAGGTTGCTGTATATCCTGCCCAAGGCTGCCGGATTCACCACTAAAGGCTTCTGTATGGTAATTACTGTTGTATGCCAAAACAGCTGTCCCACCGGAGAGAAGGAGTTATACCTGCTGCCGGTTGGTGTGGATAAGAAGCTGGTGTGCACTTTTGATGGGCCTGAATACTTTTTGCTTTTTGTAAGTGTGGTCCTAGCAGGGGCCTAAATACTTACTCACAATAACAGTATTATGCTATGGTCATCTCATTTTATCCTTTACAGACTTTAATTCTCTCTTTTTTAATGTCAGGAAAGGACTGGTTCCTCAGTAAGTGAGTTTATCCCATGAAGGGCAGTCATTAGGTTTGCAGAATAGGACCTGCCAGAGGGTGTTTTACATTGACGTTGTTGGCAGGCTTAAGCAAATGATGGCCGTTCATTGCAAACTAAAATTCCACCGTTTTTTTCAACAAAGCTTAGATTTAAGAATTTTTCAACATGTGGTAAAATCTGGTATAATGTTCCCATGCATGAAGCTGTTGCAGTTGGTTTTTGAATGTGTTGACTGGAGTGCTCTCTCCCTGGTTTTGTTTGTATTTTACTTTTGAGACGCACCCGCACTGAAAGCTTAGTTCATGTTGAGTGCTACCCCCCCCCTCCATGTGTATACATGATATATTATGAATCTGCCGGAAAGAACGATATATAATGTGTCTGGGTTGTATAATTAAATGTGACTTCAAATCGTGTTTAAACATGATGAGTGAAACCAGTAAAAATTAGCTCAGCACACAGGGATGAAATGGCTCCGTAGCAAAGGGGTTAATGGAGGTGAAAGCAACCCCACAGGTAGGGACGTTTCGGCCAAAGGGCCTTAATCATACATATATGATTAAGGTCCTTTGGCGGAAACGTCACTAACTGTGGGGTTGCTTTCTCCTCAACTAAACTTTACCAGCACCATTCTCTGCTTGAGGCTCGTGCTACTTTTGCTATATTTCAGTTGTCTGGGGCTGCAGTGCCCTTTCTCCTGGCGATGACCTTGCAGGGTGAGTAGGTCAACGGCTCCCACTTATGGTTGGACTGGCACTCTTGATTTACGCCATTAGAGACACAGACAGGGCCGACTTTGCACCTCAGGAGCCTGTAGGCACAAAAATGTAGAGCGCCCCTACCACCCCCCAAACAAAAAAAAGAAAACATGCCAAAATTACTATTTAAATATTTGTTTTGAGGCTAAGAAAACTAAGACAAAATACATTTTAAAAATCGGAACAGTTTTTTTCTGCACTCAAACCAAAAGAAGAGGTTTTGCATCTGTTGCATTAGTTGAGTGAGTTACAGTTACAAGTATTTATAAAGCGCCAACAAATTCCTTAACGCTGTACAGGGGGTGAAATACAATAAGAAATATACCTAAATGTTACACACACAGAACAGAAGGAATGAGGACCCTGCTCGAGAGCTTACAATCTAAGAGGAGAGGGGTGACACACTAGCAGGGTTATCCAAAGAGATTCGAAAAGTCACCGCACGTTCGGTGACTTTTCGTTCTCTTCAATTCGGTTCCTTTTGCCGATTGCATTTTGGTGACCCTGCGGTGTATTCAGCAAACACCACAGGGTCCCCGAATTGCAGGGAAAAGCTGCCGCAAACCCGACGAAGACTAACCGAATGCACACTGAAAACAAGCAAAAACATCTGGATTAACCTTCGAAAAAGCCGAACAGGAGCCGAACAGGAGCCGAATCACACAGAGCCGAAGCAGCTGTGACGTAGAGGAGGCAGTGAATAAATTAGAAAAACCATTTGTATGAATCTGGGAAAATGAAACGCTGTTTGCAAAGAAACTACTGAGCGAAAATGTCTGAAATTTTCACAGGAGGTCCAGGGAATGATAATAAAGAGGGCTGTTACAAAAAAAATAAGCAAACTGAAAAAAAAATCAAAAAAAAAATCGGACTTTTAATTTTTTTTTAAAAAATTCTGAAAAATGCTTAAAGTATCCTAAAAAATCTATAAATAAAGAGACTTTTTGCTGCAGAATTTTATAATGAACGGTTTATTAGATATTGAATTAAAACGGGAATATTTTTAACATTGAAACCTATGGGATTCTCCTGAATAAATTTGCCGAATTAAACCACCGAATGGCAGGACAATAGGGGAACCTTTCACTGCTGGTTTGTGTTCTCTGAATAGCCGAAGCAGTGCTTCTCTATGGGGATTTCACTGCCCTCGAACAGGGACCGAACAGGCACCGTATGTGCAGGCAATTCGGCAGGATTTGGCGAATTGCCTGCTCTCTGGATAGCCGAATGGCCAGGAAAGGTAACCGAACGCTGATTTTCAGCATTCGGTTCCCTTTCTCAAGTAATTCGAATCTCTTTGGATAACCCTGTAGGTGAGGGTAAATAGGGTATTGAAGTAGCGGGTTGCATGAGGGCTGAGTGAGTGAAGAAATGTGCACTGGGGGATCATGGAGCAAGCTGATAGGCTTCCCTATAGTAATGCGTTTTCAGAGACTTCTTGAAGGACTGGCGAGAGTCTAATGTTGCGGGGGAGGGAGTTCCATAGAAAGGGTGCAGCTCGAGAAAAATCCTGAAGCGAAAGTTGGGGGTGCGGGTAAGAGGAACTGATAGCATCAGATCTTTGGCAGATCGAAGTGGTCGGGATGGGATGTACCTGTTAATAAGGGAGGAGATGTAGGCAAGTGCGTGGTTATGGAGAGCTTTGTATGTGAGCCCCAATATAATGAATTGGATTCTAAAGGAAACAGGGACCCAGTGTAGAGATTGACAGAGAGGTGAGGTGTGAGAGGTGCAGGAGGTGAGGTGTATGAGTCTGGCACAGGTGGTCATTACAAATTGCAGAGGGAGAATCTGGGATCTCTTAAATCCAGAGAGAAGGAGGTTACAGTAGTCAAGGTGGGAGATAATAAGAGCTTGGATGAGCCTTTTAGTAGAGTCTGGATTAAGAAAGGGGCGGATGCGTGCAATGTTTTTTAGGTGGAAGTAGCAAGATTTGGTTAGAGACTGAATTTGAGTGTTGACTGAATGAAGAAATGGTGGCACCAGAAGAGAAATGGGAGCAGGAATGGAAGTTTTAGAGGGAGGGAAGATGAGAAGTTCAGTTTTAGAGAGGTTGAGATTTAGGAAATGGGAAGTCATTCCGTCGGAGACAGCTGAGAGGCAGGCTGTAACACGGTCCAACACCGGAGGAGAGAGATCGAGAGAGGATAGGTAGATTTGGGTGTGATCAGCATATAGGTGATATTGGAATCCATAGGAAGAAATGAGTTTGCCAAGAGGCGGTATAGATCGAGAAGAGTAGGGGACACAGACCAGAGCCTTGAGGTACCCCAACTGAAAGAGGAACTGGTGGTGAGGAGACACCAGCGAAGGAGACACTGAAGGAGTGAAGAGAGAGATAGGAAGAGAACCAGGAGAGAGCGATGTCACTGAAGCCAAGTGACTTGACAAAGACCCGTCAGGGTCGAAACGTTGTTTTTCTTATGCTGAGGAATAAAATCCATCACTAATACTGAAGAGTACCAGATTTATTTATTTATCACTGGATGTTACTGGATTTGAGAGTGGATCCATCCTGGCACAAAACAAGTGGTGAGCAGTATCCAGAACTATTGATTACCGAAGCCAAGTTGACACAGCATGAGGAGCAGGGTAGGATGATCAACAGTGTCGAATGCAGCGGAAAGATGAAGACGAATATGGAGGGAGAAGTGACCATTGCTTTTAGCGGCAGCTAAATCATTAGTCACTTTGGTAAGAGCAGTCTCAGTAGATTGTTGGGAGCGAAAGCCAGACTGGTGTGGATCGAGTAAAGTTAGCAGCGAGAGAACTGGTGAGCTGGTTATAGACCAGACGTTCTAGGATTTTGGAGCAAAGGGCAGCAGAGAGATGGGACAGTAGTTCAAGAGGGATGTAGGATCAAGAGATGGCTTTTTAGAAGGGGATGATCAAAGCACGTTTGAATACAGCGGGGAAGATTCTAGGTGGAGAGGGAGAGGTTAAAAATATGAGTCAAAGCAGGGACAGTAACTGGTAGGACAGGCCGAATAAGGTGTGAGGGGATGGGATCAAGTGGACAGGTGGTCGGGCAGGAGGACATGAGAAGTAATCAGACATCCTTGTCACGATTTCACATTCCAGCCATGCCCCCTGGTGGTGAGAGCGGAGCTCATCAGCTCTGGCAGGTTTTTAGAATAGCCTCTGCAGACCATCTTCCCTGTGGCTGATAGTCTGCAGTCACATGACCAGCCCTGCCCTATATATATCTGGCCAGCAGTAGAACAGATCCCTGCTTCAGGATAAGTTCCCTTACTGAGTGTCCACTTTGTGATCTGCTATTGTTAGTATTATTTACTGTGCATTATTATTATTATACTTTTTTTATATAGCGCCAGCATATTCCGCAGCGCTGAACAATGGGCACAATATAGACAGGGTTACAATACACTGAGACTGAACAACATTTGATAAACCAGTACAGGAGGAAACGAGGGCCCTATTCCTGTGGGAGCTCACCATCTAGACGGGTTGGGGTGGAAACAGGAGGAGAGGACTGCAAGGTGAGAGTGATGGACTGGTTGGGGCAGTGAGGTGTATCAGTGACTCAGGTGGTAGGCTTCCCTAAATAGGAATGTCTTAAGGGAGCGTTTGAAGGAAGGGAAACTAGGGGAAAGTCTGACTGTACGAGGGAGTGTGTTCCAGAGGATGGAAGCTGCGTGTAAGAAATCCTGCAGTCTATCATGGGAAGAGGTGATGCGGGGAGAAGCTAGGCGCAGGTCACTGTTTGACCTTAAGGAGCGGTCTGCGGTGTATTTGGTGACTAGTGAGGACAGGTAGTGGGGAGCTGAGCCAGTGAGAGCTTTGTAGGTCAGGGTAAGTACCTTGAATTTAATTCTGCAGTGGAGGGGGAGCCAGTGAAGGGACTCGCAGAGGGGAGCGGCAGAAACAGAGCGACGGGTGAGGTGGATGAGCCTGGCGGAGGCGTTCAGAATGGATTGTTAGGGGGTGAGCCGAGAGAGAGGGAGGCCAACTAGAAGATTATTACAATAGTCGAGTCTGTGTATGACCATACTGTGTATGACCTCTCGGCGTGTTTCCTGGACCTCTCTTCTGTCAGCTCCCTGGACCATGTACCGTGTATCCTGATTTACTGTGTATGACCTCCTGACGTGTTTCCTGGACCTCTCTACTGTCAGCCCCCTGGACCCTGTACCGTGTATCTTGATTTGCCGGTGTATGACTTGCCGAGTATTCTGGATTATTCTTATTATTCTCTGCTCCCTGGAATCTGTATACTGCCTTCTGTGTATTGACCTCGGCCTGTATGATCTGTTTTCCTGGCTCCTGATCCCTGCTTACTACTGATATTTTCTTGTTTATGTATTATTTCCTTGTCTGTGTTGTATTTACCCAGCAGCATAGTGCAGGTTATGTTAGAGGCCAACTAGTAAGGACTTCGTTCATCATAGTTCATGATTCTATATTGCTGCTGGGTCTCTTGGTTTTGTATTGTTTCAAGCTCCTGTTGTTTATTGTTTTTTTCCCCCTACCCTGTAATCTGTATTATATCAGAAGACCACACAAGGATCTTTTCCCAGAGCAGGGCTCCCTCGTGTGTTTGTACTCTTTCCTGTCACCTCTTGTGTAGTTCTATGATTTGGGTTCTGCATCATGCAAGCAACATATCTGCCTAAAGGGCACACATCATCAGAAGGGGGTGTTCGTGACAATATCCTGAAGCCACTAGAGCCTGCAGTTATGTGTGCTATACTTAGTTCTATGCTTCACATGGTGCTTAACATGTTAAAGGAGTTGCAGAGGTTAATGGAGTCTCTGGGCTTATCACCTGCTGAGGTTAATAATGCAGCACCACCCAGCAGAACCTGTGTAAAGACTCCCATGACTAAGAAGGAGAGGCATAGGTTGTATAATCTTTGCTATTGTGCAGATCCAACCCACACTATATCTAATTGTCCTGTAAAGCCTTTCAGGCGGTTTCAGCCCAGGCATAGGCCCACTGTGCCCATGTCCCATAGTGGGGAGGTTAGTTCTAATTCTGGCAGTATGCCAAGTTCCCCCAAATTTGGAGGTATGTCTATGTATCACAGTAGAGCTGCTGCTTCCAGTTCTGGCAGTATGCCAAGTTCCCCCGAGTTTGGTGGTGTACACCTGTCTCACAATAAAGCTTCTGATTCCAGTTATGGCAATATGCCAACGTTCTCTAAGCCTGGCAGTATGAAATTCTTGTCTCAATCTGACTGTGTGCCCATGTTTCCCCGGTGGAGCTACGGTCTCTTAGGCTAAGGTCAGACTAACGCAGTTTTAACGTGCGTTTAGCCGCACGAAATCACGGCCGTACTAGCAGCAAATGACGTCCAATGCCGGGGAACATACGACGAACGGCCGCACGAAAGTTCGTCCGCGCAACGCAAGTGGCCAACGAACGCATTTTTTCGAGAACGTCAAACCGCTACTACTGACGTACAGAGTGCGCTGCGGCCGCATAGCGGCGTGTGTGTGTGATTAGGAGACGTCAGACGCTGCTAATGTCCGGCCAACATAACGTCCAGACTCAAAAAGTGTTTTATTGATGATCCGTACAAAATCACGGACGAAAATGCGCATCGTATGACCGCTATCGCGTATTCCGGGGGAAAATACGTACGTTCGTTCGACCGAACTTTTTCACGGACGACGTGAAAAATGCGTTCGTCTGACCCTAGCCTAAGACTGGTGGTGTGCCAGTGCTCTCTAAGACTGGCCGCGTACCGGTGCTCTCTAAGAAGACTGGCAGTGTGCCAGTGCTCTCTAAGAAGACTGGCAGTGTGCCAGTGCTCTCTAAGAAGACTGGCAGTGTGCCAGTGTGCTCCAAGACTGGCGGTGTGCCAGTGCGCTCCAAGACTGGTGGTGTGCCAGTGCGCTCCAAGACTGGTGGTGTGCCAGTTTACTTCAAGACTGGCAGTGTGCCAGTTTGCTCCAAGACGGGTGGTGTGCCAGTTCGCTCCAAGACGGGCAGTGTGCCAGTGCGCTCCCAGACTGGCGGTGTGCCAGTGCGCTCCAAGACTGGTTTTGTGCCAGTACGTTATAAGACTGGTGGTTTGCCGGTACGCTCTAAGACTGGCCGTAAAGCTACTATACCCACTTCCCATAGTGAGGCCACAAGAGCCAGACCCGACTGGGAATCAGATGGCGACAATTCTCACTAGTTCATAGGAGGCCAGTTCCTACTGTGGGTTAGATGATGCCAAATCCTACTATGAGTCAAGGGATGCTAAACCCCGGTCTAAGGTCAGACTTCCTGTACCATCCAAACTTAGGAGAACACTCTCTAAGAAAATATATATATATATTTTTACACACAGAGCAAGGCGCCCCCTTGTGGCAGGCACCTGTAGGCACATGCCTACTCTGCCTAATTATAAATCCGGCCCTGCCCTCACCCCTCCTTATATTCCTTTAGGAACCACAATGGGGTAATCGTGTTTGCAGCACAGCATGGGGACATGTCTCCAATTGCAGGGAGACTTGCCGAACTTTCTGGCAGCTTCAGGGCCATGAATTCTCTTGGTTCCAAACCCTGCTGCTGCGGATGTGTGCCAACTGGGACCTCTCCTTGGACTTTTAAGTGTCCCTGGATAGGTTTATCATATCCATCCCCAAGAATCTCCATCTGCTCTCCAGAGGCCATGACACCCAGGGTGTCTCCCTGGAATAGAACTTGCTGCTGGCCACAGGCCTCAAACCCACCACCTCCCCAGTCCTTCATCTCACCATTCTCTGGGGTAGAGTGTTGGGGACAGAGCTCTGCTGCACTCTGTCCCATTGCCAGTGGTTCTCTTGAATCTGCTGAAAGCTGTTCAGGCTCCCCAAGCTGGGGTCCTGTCATGCCCCGCTCCGTGGCCCGCTCCCGGTCCGGACCGCCATGCTGGGAGATGTGCTCTACTCACCTGAGGTCCCTCGTGGCGCATTGCTCTGGGTTCCTGGTCCGCAGGATGGAGAGAGAGAGCCAGGAGACGCCCCACGCCGCCGGCCGGATCCGAGTACTGACGGTGAAAGTGCACATGCGCGAGAACAAACTTCCCTAAGTGATGCAAAACCTGGTACTCTGGCGCCCTCGGCTGGCCGATTAGGGGTACTGCTTGACTTCTGTTCTGGAGATCCTCATATTCCTCCCATTGACCTACCAAAGACTCAGGTACCTCAACTCCACCTACAATACTCAGGTGAAAGATATTCCCATGATCCTTTGAACCCTATTTAAATCTGCCACCCTTCTCAACACATTAACCAGGTTCTACTGTTGCCTTCCACTTCAGTTTTCCTAGTGCTCCTCGTATTCTTGACCACGTTGCCTCTCTTTGATCATCAACTCGGATTGCTGTATCGACTACGTCACCTTCTTCAGCCCTTCGACCCGGATTGTTCTATTGACCACGCCGCCTTCTTCAGCCCTTCGACCCGGATTGCCATATCGACTACGTCACCTTCTCCTGCCCTTCGACCTGGATTGCCATATCGACTACGTCACCTTCTCCTGCCCTTCGACCTCGATTGCCATATCGACTACGTCACCTTCTCCTGCCATTCGACCCGGACTGCCATATCGACTACGTCACCTTCTTCTGCCCTTCGACCCGGATTGCCATATCGACTACACCACCTTCATCTGCCCTTCGACCAGGATTGCCATATCGACTACGCTGCCTTCTTCTGCCCATCGACCCGGATTGCTGTATCGACTACGCTATCACCTTCGTTATTATTTTGTTATTCTCTTTCTGGAACTTTTGTGTTATGAATCCCTATTCCGACCATTCCAGCTGTATCATTTTCCTGAAAATAGAAAGGACTCCAGAATCCACAAAAATAATTTCAAATGGATTTAATCCAACATCAAGAAAGGCAACGTTTCGACCACAACTGGTCTTTGTCAAGCCTAAAAACATAATGACACAACTGGGAATAAATAGCACCACAGATCAATTAAGTAATCAATTAATCATTGCAACCGGTCTGTGTGTGCCAACCCAGTAATTAAAAACAAATTGTCTACAAATTGATTCATCAATTATCTCATTAACCACAATCAATTATAAATACATTATTTATTAACATAGATCAATTGTAGACATAGATTGCCTATGAGAGAAAGAGAAGCAATTCTACAGATCTAAATGTAGGAGGGAGGAAGGCACTTTATTGCTGCAACGATCTTACTAATCCTAAATGACCTCATACTTAAATCTGCAACAATAAAAGGAATTTAAATACCTATAATGTTATTTTAAATAAATACGTATAATTAATCATTTATAGAAAAGGTGAGAAATCTGATTCTCTATTGAGGCCATGTGGCCAGAGGGTATTAAGGTGATGGATCCAATATAATTCCTTTCTCTTGAGCAATTTTTCTCTGTCCCCGCCTCTTGTCAACTTAGGCACCTCGTCGATTACCTGGTAGCGTAGCTGTGAGATATCATGTCCACTACATAAAAAGTGTTCAGGAACAGGAAGTTCGGTCTTTTTAGTTCTAATATCCGACCTATGTTTAATGAACCGATTTTTTACTTTTTGGGTGGTCTCACCCACATAGACCAACCCACAAGGGCATTTTAACAAATAAACCACGTAAGTGGAATTACAGGTGAAATACCCTTTAATTTTAGATTTTCTCCCAGAATGTGGATGAACAAAAGAATCGCCACGTATTACTGCGTTACAGCAGGAACAGTTTAAGCACGGGAAGGTTCCATTCTTCGGCTTCCCAAAGAAGGGTCTTCCACCTGTATTATGCTTAAACTCTGCCTTAACCAATGTCTGTCGAAATGATCTCCCTTTTCTGTATGTCATTAGTGGGATAGTCTGAAACTCCGGAATTTTAGGGTACGCATCCCACAGCTACGCTACCAGGTAATCGACGAGGTGCCTAAGTATACTTTTACGTATCATTTTCCTGGACTTAGGTTACTATCCTTGGTTCACTAAAGATTGTTTATTTCTACATGGTTTTCTGAATTCCTTACTCCGCGGCTTGCCATTGGGGTCCATACTCATACTACACAGGGGTCTCAAACCCTGCATTACAGAAGAACCTGGTTCAAACATGGAACCCGCAAGCACAGCTCAAGTTCTTGCTATTCTCACCAAACAGATGGCCGCCCTAGCCAAGATGGTACAGACCCTACAGACCAGCCAAGAGACCCTGCTCCACCGAGAAAGAAGTCGTGCCGAGTCTACTGCATTGCCTCCTTCGCCTTCTGGTTCCACCATCCAGCAATCAGAATTTCTCGCTCCAGAACCCAGAGCCAACGCACCTGAGCAGTTTTCTGGTGATCGCACAAGGTACCGCACCTTTATTACCGCCTGTGAACTTATGTTCTCTCTTTGTCCACGTACTTATGGATCCGACTCCGTGAAGGTACGTTCAACCATTTCCTTGCTGTCTGGAGCTCCACAGGACTGGGCCTTTCAACTCCTATGTGAAGGGAGCCCTCTTCTAACGTCCTGGAATTCCTTTGTCCAAGCCATGAATCCCATTTACGATGACCCTCTGCGTTCATCAACTGCATTATCCACCATTCGGCATCTGCGACAAGGACGACGACCAGTGGAGGACTATATCTCCAAGTTCCGAGCTGTGGCTGCAGATACAGGCTTGAACGACGTGGGTCTTAGAGATCATTTCCGTCACAGTCTCTCTGACCAACTAAAGGATGAACTGGCCTGAATAGGGGTACCCACAACATTGGACGCCATGATCCTACAATCCCTGGTCCTGGACCAACGTTTCAGGGAACGGCGTCAGGAGAGAATGGCTACCACTCCTTCATTACCTGCTCGACGATCTGAAACCTCCTCTACGACCCCTGTCAGACCTCCTTGCTCCGCTCCTTCACTCCCCGAACCCATGGAGGTTGGTTTAGCACGAGGGCCCCTGTCCTCTCCTGAATGAAGCAGACGACGCACCCAAAACCTCTGCCTGTACTGCGGTCAACCAGGTCATCTCCTACGTGGCTGCCCTATACGACCACCGCTTCCTTCCGACGGAGGTAAGAGCCATCCCTTTTCCATTTCTCTACAATGTGTATTTGGTTCTACCTCTGCTCATCTGACCATTTCTGTCATCCTGCAGTGGGGAGATAGAAGTGTTAATGTTTCCACCATCATAGACTCCGGAGCCAGTAACAACTTCTTCGATCTCTCCCTCGCTACCTCCTTAGCGGTTCCTACGCGACCGAAGATGACCCCCAAGCCTTTGCAAATGGTTGACGGAAGCACTCTACGTACCGGCCCCATCACCCATGAAACCACTCCTCTGTTACTGCTCATCGGAACCAAGCACCAAGAGCAACTTCAATGGGACATTGTACCTTCCCCCTTGTTCCCTTTGGTTCTAGGGCTTCCTTGGCTTCGTACCCACAACCCTTCCATCAACTGGTCCTCAAATACCGTCTCTTTTCTCTCTCATCACTGTCGACACTTCTGTATGAACGAATCTACCACCGAAAAGATCGGCTTTTCCACTTACCCATCTTCTGAACTACCGGCTAAGTATTCTGACTTCCAAGATGTGTTTGAGAAAAAAGGGGCTGACACATTACCCCCACACAGAGAATATGACTGCCCTATCGACCTCCTTCCGGGAGCACCCATACTCCATGGGCGCATTTACAACCTGTCCATTCCCGAATCCCAATCCTTGAAGGAGTACATTGAGGATGGGCTCCAAAAAGGATTCATACGTCACTCCACTTCACCTGCCGGGGCTGGCATCTTCTTTGTTGGGAAAAGAGATGGTGGACTCCGCCCATGCGTTGATTATAGAGCACTGAACGCAATCACGATACGTAACCGTTACCCGCTACCATTGATCCCCGAGCTGTTGGATCGAGTGAAGGATGCTTGTATCTTTACTAAGATCGATCTCCGAAAGGCCTATAATCTGGTGCGAATGAGAAGAGGGGACGAGTGGAAGACCGCCTTCCGTTTTCGATACGGTCACTTTGAGTATCGCCTCATGCCGTTCGGTTTGTGCAATGCCCCAGCCGCCTTTCAACACTTTCTCAATGACATTTTTCGTGACATCCTGGATACCTTCCTGTTGATTTACTTGGACGATCTACTGATATTTTCCCGTTCTATCCAAGAACACGAGCAACATGTCCGACTCGTCCTGTCTCGTCTCCGTCAACATAAACTATATGGAAAGATCGAAAAAAGCACCTTCGAAACACCATCCATTGAATTTCTGGGATATATCCTGTCGCCAGGACACATCGAGATGGATAAGACCAAAGTCAGGGCAATCCTCGATTGGCCAACACCCAAAGACAAAAAGACGGTCCAACAATTCATGGGGTTTGCCAACTTTTACCAGCGCTTCATCCGATCCTTCTCCCACCTTAGTGCACCCATCACGTCTTTAACCAAAAAGGAAGTGCAATTCCAATGGACCAAAGAAGCTCAACAGGCCTTCAAAAGACTCAAAGAAAGCTTCACCCAAGCACCGATTCTTAAACAGCCAGAGATTCACCTTCCATATTACTTGGAGACAGACGCCGCTGATATCGCCTTAGGAGCGATATTATCTCAGAAATCCGGAGACAAGAAACTCCTGCACCCGGTGGCCTTTTACTCCAGACGCCTCAACACCGCCGAACGAAACTACAGCATAGGTGAGAAAAAACTGCTAGCGATTAAAAGTGCTCTCGAAGAATGGGGACACCTTCTTGAAGGAGCAAAACATCCGGTAACAGTATTCACCGACCATCGCAACCTGGAATATCTCCGCCAAAAGACTCCGACCTCGACAGGCCAGGTGGGTGCTCTTTTTTGCTCGTTTCTCGCTGCTCATCACGTATCGACCTGGGACAAGAAACGGAAAGGCAGATGCCCTTTCCCGTCAGTACGACTCAAGCACCTTCACTACCACAATCCAAGACGACTCTATCCTGCCTGGCGGCTTCTTCTGTGCCACAAAAGGAACCCTGATGGAACATATACGAAAGCACAGTCTACATCCACCAGCCAACATCCAGGGGCTCGTCCATCAACGGATTCCTGTACCATGAAAAACAGATATATGTGCCTCCTGAGGCCCGTCTACAGGTGCTACAACATGCACACGATATCCCAGCTGCCGGACATGGGGGTGTCAAGAAGACCATAAACGCCATAGAGAATACTTCTGGTGGCCATCCACCAAGAAGGACGTTGCCGCCTTTGTCCTTTCCTGTACTGTCTGTGCACGTAACAAGCAACCACGTGTTTGTCCTGCCGGTCTTCTACAACCTCTGGCTCCTCCACTGCATCCATGGAAAGACCTCTCGATGGACTTCATCGTGGACCTACCTCCCTCATGTCAACACACAACCATCTTTGTAGTGGTGGACCGCTGTACCAAGATGGCCCACTTTATACCGGCAATAGGTCTCCCTACCGCTGCTCACACGGCTACCCTCTTTATCAAAAAAATATTTCAACTCCATGGCATCCCTCATTCCATCATATCAGACAGGGGGTCCCAATTCACGTCTCGCTTCTGGTCACAGATGTGTCGTAGCCTAAGAATTACCAGGTGTCTCTCTTCTGCCTTTCCTCCACAGAGCAAGGGCCAAACTGAACGGACGAACCAGACGCTGGAACAATACCTTCGCTGTTACACCACACATCTCCAAGACGACTGGTTAGACATTCTGCCGCTTGCCGAATTTGCCTATAACAACCAGGTACACTCGTCAACTCACCTTTCTCCTTCCTACGCCAACTATGGATATCATCCTGAAATCCTGCCCGACATACCACTCAACACTCCTGTTCCTGAAGTATCAAACCGGCTAAGGGCCCTACGCCTCCAGTTACGGACATTATGTCATCAACTACAACTGGCCCAAGACAACCAAAAGAAGTATGCAGACCGTAATAGAAAAGCTGCTCCGACATACGCACCTGGAGACAAAGTGTTGCTGTCCACTACCCATCTCCGACTGGACTGCCCGTCTAAAAAACTGGGTCCTCGCTACATCGGCCCGTTCCAGGTTCTCAAGATGGTCAACCCTGTGGCTGTTCATTTAATTCTTCCTTTCTCCTACAGATCCACCCTGTCTTTCATGTCTCCCTCCTAAAGTCTTGGCGTGAAAATCCTTTTCCTGGACGACACACCGACCCGGCCACTCCCGTATCCGTGTCAGGAGAGGAAGAATACGAAGTCTCAAGGATCCTGGTTTCCCGACTCCGTTATGGCAAATTGGAATACCTAGTTCACTGGAAGGGGTACGGTCCCGAAGAACGATCCTGGGAACCTGTCGCCAATGTTCATGCTCCAGCAAAGGTTCGTGCTTTTCACCTTCGTTACCCCTCCAAGCCGTTGGTGAGGCGCACCCGGGGGCCGCGCCTTGGTGGGAGGGTCCTGTCATGCCCTGTCAAATCCTCGTTAGTATAGTGGAGAGTATCCCCGCCTGTCACGCGGGAGAACGGGGCTCGATTCCCTGACGGGGAGGTAGCCTTTTAAGCTTCTTTGATGAAGATGTACAACTCTGTCAAAAGCTAAAATTGACGAAACAGCTTTCTTGCTTCGATAACATGTACTTTAAGTACTCGAAAGGTAGCAGACGTCTTTCATATAACGTTTTAAACAACAAATCCTTGTTAGTATAGTGGAGAGTGTCCCCGCCTGTCACGCGGGAGACCGGGGTTCGATTCCCCGACGGGGAGGTAGCTTTTTAAGCTTCTTTGATGAAGATGTACAATTCTGTCAAAAGCTAAAATTGACAAAACAGCTTTCTTGCATCGTTAACATGTACTTTAAGTACTCGAAAGGTAGCAGTCGTCTTTCATATTAAATTTTGAACAACAAATCCTCGTTAGTATAGTGGTGAGTATCCCTGCCTGTCACGCGGGAGACCGGGGTTAGATTCCCCGACGGGGAGTTAGCTTTTTAAGCTTCTTTGATGAAGATGTACAACTCTGTCAAAAGCTAAAATTGACAAAACAGCTTTCTTGCTTCGTTAACTTGTACTTTAAGTACTCGAAAGGTAGCAGACGTCTTTCATATTAAGTTTTAAGCAACAAATCCTCGTTAGCATAGTGGTGAGTATCCCCGCCTGTCACGCGGGAGACCTGGGTTCGATTCCCCGATGGGGAGGTAGCTTTTTAAGCTTCTTTGATGAAGATGTACAACTCTGTCAAAAGCTAAAATTGACGGGGGCGGAGCCGAGCCGGCGATGTGAGAGGACGTGTGCTGCTGGAGCTCCCGAGTAGCCGCTGATTGATCTGAGACAACCACCTCTTTCACTCTTTATATTTCGCTCTGGAGGTACAGGGAACGGTAGCAGGAGCCATGAAGTCCTCCAAAAAAACAAAAAAGACTGATAGCGCGCTGGTAGCGCCGATATTTACACCTCGGACCCGCACAGTGACTAGGCCCCAAGATGGCGGCGCTTCCTCCAGAGATGGAGGGAGAAGCCCATCCCCAGGCTCAGACACCTCTGAGATGGAGCAGGACTTGGGCCCGGCGACTCGCCAAGATATCCGTCGCCTACAGGATTTCATAGCTGAGGAGCTAGCACGCAACACGAGGGTGCTCACGGCGGAGGTCCAGGTAATTGGGACACGCACAGCGCGTCTCGAGGAACGGGCAGAGGCATTCGCAGACACGTGCAATACACTTGCTCATCATGCTGAGACACTGGCAACACGGGTGGAGACACTAGAAGAGGCTTTGGAAGATCTATCAAACAGGTCCAGACGCAATAACATCAGACTCCGAGGGTTGCCTGAATCGGTGACACCGGATGCACTGGACGCTACACTTACGGGCATTATGAAAAAGTTGCTACCCGCACTGCCACCGGCTAGATATCTGATCGACCGGATACACCGTACCTTGGGAGCGCGGAAAGGCCAGAATGCACCACCGCGCGACGTCGTCGCCAGATTGCATTGTTACTCGACAAGGGAAGCTTTATTACGCACAGCTCGTGACCAACAGGTGGAGTACGAGGATGGCCAGCTCCTTTTTTATCAGGACCTTGCTCCGTCGACGCTGGCTAAACGCAGGGAATGGCGGGTAGTCACGGAATTGCTGCGCTCTCACAATGTGCGCTACTCATGGGGGTTCCCATTTCGTATTTTGGTCCACAAAGATGGTCGCACGTATTCATGCACACACCTGTATAGGGCTCAGGACTTCCTGCACCAGTTGGGGTTGGAGGTCCCAGACGCAATTGCTCAGCTCACCCCTCCGAGTTCCCTGCCGCGACTCTCCAGAGACTGGTCTCCGGCTGGAGACTGAATATGGACAGCCGTGGGTGCCCTAAGTGAGGGCATGTTTATCATTCAGTCCAGGTTTTGAGGGGCTTAGGCCCTTAGATGGTTCTCTGATATTTGTTTTAGATTATTTTCTGTTTTTTCTCTGTACTTCCGATTTATCTGTTTAGGTGGTTGTAGTTTTAGCATGACGGTTAATGTGGCGGTTGCTCGGGGGGCCAGTGGCCGAGGGTTTTTTCCCCATGGCTTGCTGGTTTCCCCGAGACTACCTCCTCCTCCGAGGTTCCGTTCCTTTGGTTTACCCATCCGTTCGGGAGGTTTTTTGTTTCTTTTCTCTCCTCTTTCTCCTTGTTCCCCCTTCCTACCCTGTTCCCCTGGCCCGGCCCGGCCCTGCTTTCTTGCTTCTGACCTTTCGGCTATATGATTATGAAGATGTATATTGTGCTTTTGATCCCTCTGTGGATGGCTCCCGACCCGTCGCCTCCCCCCTCGGTAGGAGGCTGGGGGCTGGCGGAGCGGGACGGGGGTGGAGACGTGGGGAGGATGATGACCATGCGTTCCCCTTCCTAGTCCCATAATGATTTCGGATCTTAGATTCCTCTCCTTGAATGTCAAGGGCTTAAATTCCCCGCGCAAGCGTCGTCTCCTTTTCCGGGACCTTAAGCGGAAATCTGCGAACATCGCATTTCTCCAAGAGACTAGGATCTCTACCACTGCGGCCTTTCGCCTAGCGGACCCATCCTACTCCCGTGTCTTCACCTCATGTGCCATCCCTAAGCGGAATGGAGCCGCTATTTTGTTACATAATTCCTGCCCGCTGCAGATTGTAGATGTATATTCTGACTCCGCTGGGAGGTATGTCTTGGCGAGGGGTACTTGTTCGTCTAAATGGTATACCCTGATGTCGGTATATGCACCAAATGGGCCTGACGCGGGATTTTGGGCGGACCTCTCCTCCTTTCTCAGGTTACATGCTAAGGGTAAAATTATATTGGGAGGGGACTTTAACGCCACCCTCTGTTCTCCATTGGACCGATCCGGCCATCCCCCTCACGCCGGCCTGACTCCATCCCCATCCCAGGACAGGCAGTTTCATGCGTTTGTGCGTAACCATGATTTGGTTGATATTTGGAGGGTACAGCATCCCACAACTAAAGATTTTACTTTTTACTCCCCGGTCCATTCCTCATACTCCAGGTTAGATTATTTCCTGATCTCCCCGGACAGTATTCCCTTGATTGCGACATCAGGCATTGGCTCCATAACTTGGTCCGATCATGCGGATGTGTTTCTGCATGTCCGCCCATTGGCGTCTGGCAGCAGTGGCCAATGGAGGCTGGACCCCTTGCTTCTTTTGAAAAAGGGGGTTAGGAAAGCGGTTGGCTCCGCCTTGGACTCATACCTTCTGTTAAACGACACCCCTGACGTGTCCATACATACTTTATGGAATGCTCATAAAGCAGTGATTAGGGGGTGCTAATTAGTCAGGCTGCCTACCACAAACGCGTGAAACTGCAGGCCATAGTCACGTTACAGACCGACCTGCGGAGACTGGAACTCCGGCATAAACGTGTCCCGACTGACGACACCCTTGCACAGCTTAACAGAGTTCGAGCAGACCTTAACGGTTTATTTTTAGATGATGTGGGGAGATCGTTGCTATGGTCCAAAAGGCGCTATTATGAACGAGCGAATAAAGCAGATACACCCCTGGCCAGGATGCTGCGTCCTAGACATCGCACTGTCCTGTTCCCGTTGATCCGAGATAAAAAAGGGCAGGTTCATAAGTCTCCAGAGGCTATCCGGGATGCCTTCACAGAGTATTTCACGAATATATACAATCATTCCCCCACCCACGAAATAGGAAACAGAGACCTGATTGATAGTATTGAAATGTACTTGAAGCATCAGAGCCTCCCTACTCTTGATAAAGTTCAGTCCATATTGGTGGGCTCCCCTATAACGGAAGAGGAGATAGGGAGGGCATTGGGCTTGATGAAGCCATTAAAGGCTCCTGGGCCGGACGGTTTCACTTACCGGTATTATAAAGCGTTCTATCCTAAATTGAAGCCCATTCTTTGCCGACTATTTAATGCCGCACGGGAGGAGGCCCCATTTCCCGCGGAGTCATTGTTAGCGACCATAGTCCTCCTCCCCAAACCTGGGAAAGACTCTGAGAATATTGATAGCTATAGGCCCATATCCCTTTTAAATACGGACATTAAACTACTAGCAAAAATTTTGGCATTGCGCCTAGACCCTCTCCTCCCTGTTTTGGTATCCCCGGACCAGGTGGGGTTCATCCCAGGCCGGCAAGCGTATGATAATACGAGACGCGCGGCGGACCTTATTTGGTTCGCAGAGACCTATCAGAGGCCTTCTTTATTTTTGTCTTTAGACGCTGAGAAGGCCTTTGATAGGGCGGAGTGGCCATTTTTATTTACGTTACTTAAACATCTTGGGTTCCCCCCCACTTTTCTCCGCATGCTCTCAGCTTTGTATGCTTCTCCGGGAGCGCAGATTTTGATACCGGGCGCCGATAGAATCCCCTTTGAGATTCGGAACGGTACCAGGCAGGGCTGCCCACTGTCTCTGGCTTTGTTTGCCCTTTTTTTGGAACCTTTATTGCTTGCTATTAAATCAGATGCGGGTATCTCGGGTCTTACGGTGGGTGACTTAGAATTTAAATTATCGGCTTATGCCGATGATGTCCTTCTCTCCCTGACAGACCCCCCCACCTCCTTACCCCGGGTTATGGACCTGCTCGGTGCCTTTTCTGCTCTCTCAGGATACAAAATTAATATTACTAAATCAGAGGCTCTCCCGGTGGCGCTGACGGCGGAGGCGATTGCAAATCTCTCCTCTTCCTGCCCTATAAGGTTCACTCAATCTGAGCTGGTCTACCTGGGGGTCCGCTTAACATCATGCTCGGTGGATCTTTATTCGGCTAATTACCCCCGCCTTTTTGCGACCCTCAAAGCGGAGTTAGAATGTTGGAACAAATATGCGATATCATGGCTCGGTAGGCTTAATTGCATTAAAATGAATGTATTACCCAGACTGTTGTATATGTTTCAGGCATTACCGGTTCCCCTCGTTGCTTCGGAGGTTATCGCTTTGCAGCGCTCCATTGATCATTTTATATGGGCAGGGAAACGATGCCGCGTAGCTAGACACACTCTCTATCGCCCACGGTCCCTGGGCGGCCTGGGCCTTCCATCTCTCTTTACCTATTATTATGCAACTCAATTGGCGCAGGTGGTAGCCTGGCATGCTCCAGCGGGGTCTCGCAGGTGGGTCGATCTGGAAGCGTCCCTTATGCGGCCGAATAAGATACATCACTGGATATGGCTGGCTCGGGAACATCGTCCTTTAATTACCACCACATGCCCTGCCATATTAAACTCTCTACGCCTTTGGCATAGATTAGCAGTGAAGTGCGAGTTGACGTCTACACCTTCGCCTATGACCCCGATCTTTGGGAACAGAGACTTCCGCCCCGGTCTACACGTGAGACCTTGGCGTGACCTATTGGACTCAGGTGTGTGCAGAATACTTAATCTATACCACAACGGAACTTTGATTCCTCTTCAAGATGTTTCGGGATTATCTTTTCTTCACATCTTTCAATTGACATCGTACGCCACACAGGCTCACATCAAGCAAGCTGCACTGGCGCCGCCGACTCGCTTCGAGCGTTTATGCCTCGCTGGCACATACCCGAGAGGCCTCATATCTTCGTTATACCGGGACCTTACATCACTGTTGGACTGGAAAGACCTGTCCTATATCCATGCTTGGGAAAGAGATATTGGGGAAACCCTGGACTCAGAGGACTGGCTGGACATATGGGAGATGTCCCGCTCCGTGTCGGTGTGCGCCTCATTGCAGGAACAGTCCATTAAAATGATTATGCGGTGGTATGTTACACCATCTCAACTGGCGCACATGAATAGGAATCTACCGGATGTTTGCTGGAGATCATGCACTTTCAAGGGCTCCTTTTTCCACATGTGGTGGACATGTCCACGAATTGTACCCTTATGGAAGGAAGTCCAAGACCTACTGATTTTAGTCCTATCTAAACCTATCTCGTTGGATCCTTGGGCGTTTTTACTCACCAGACCGCTCCCTGAATTAACTTTCCATGAAAATAAATTATTAGCAAAGATTACATTGGCTACAAGACGGGCCATAGCGGAAGTCTGGAGACAACCCCTCCCGCCCTGTATGGCTAAAGTATATGGCAAGATCAGGGACACCCAGGTTATGGACGAACTGACTGCTATAGTCCGTTTTACGATGCCATCATATAATAAAACTTGGGGGCCCTGGCTGGATGCGGGGTTATGATCTGTGACGGGAGTGTGGGCTATTGTTGCATATATAGGGCTGCATGACTCCCTTCTGCCTGTTTTTTTTTTCCCCTTCCCTGGCATTCTCGCCCCCCCCTCCACCTCTCTACATATACCTCTATAGCACTCGTCAGGTTGGATGGGTATTTGTGTCTTAGGATTCTGGGCCGGGCCACTCCTTCCCCTCATTCCCCCCCCCCTTTTTTCTTTTTTCTTTTTCCCTTTTTCTTTCTTCCTCACCCCACCCTACCTTTATCTTATAATGTGGACGGGACTATGGTTTACTTGGAGGCATAAGTTTGTTGATATCATCTTTTTGGCGCTGCAACGCCACGTATGCATTCATGTTATTCTTCTTGTCCTCTCGTTCAATAAAATTATGTTTACAAAAAAAAACTAAAATTGACAAAACAGCTTTCTTGCTTCGTTAACTTGTACTTTAAGTACTCGAAAGGTAGCAGACGTCTTTCATATAAAGTTTTAAACAACAAATCCTCGTTTGTATAGTGGAGAGTATCCCCGCCTGTCACGCGGGAGACCGGGGTTCGATTCCCCGATGGGGAGGTAGCTTTTTAAGCTTCTTTGATGAAGATGTACATCTCTGTCAAAAGCTAAAATTGACAAAACAGCTTTCTTGCTTCGTTAACTTGTACTTTAAGTACTCGAAAGGTAGCAGACGTCTTTCATATAAAGTTTTGAACAACAAATCCTTGTTAGTATAGTGGTGAGTATGCCCACCTATCACGCGCAAGACTGGGGTTCGATTCCCCGACGGGTAGGTAGCTTCTTAAGCTACTTTGATGAAGATGTACAACTCTGTCAAAAGCTAAAATTGACGAAAAAGCTTTCCTGCTTCGATAACATGTACTTTAAGTACTCGAAAGGTAGCAGACGTCTTTCATATAAAGTTTTAAACAACAAATCCTCGTTAGTATAGTGGAGAGTATCCCCGCCTGTCACGCGGGAGACCGGGGTTCGATTCCCTGACGGGGAGGTAGCTTTTCAAGCTTCTTTGATGAAGATGTACAACCCTGTCAAAAGCTAAAATTGACAAAACAGCTTTCTTGCATCGTTAACATGTACTTTAAGTACTCGAAAGGTAGCAGTCGTCTTTCATATTAAATTTTGAACAACAAATCCTCGTTAGGATAGTGGTGAGTATCCCTGCCTGTCACGCGGGAGACCGGGGTTCGATTCCCCGACGGGGAGTTAGCTTTTTAAGCTTCTTTGATGAAGATGTACAACTCTGTCAAAAGCTAAAATTGACAAAACAGCTTTCTTGCTTCGTTAACTTGTACTTTAAGTACTCGAAAGGTAGCAGACGTCTTTCATATTAAGTTTTAAACAACAAATCCTCGTTAGTATAGTGGAGAGTATCCCCGCCTGTCACGCGGGAGACCGGGGTTTGATTCCCTGACGGGGAGGTAGCTTTTTAAGCTTCTTTAATGAAGTTGTACAACTCTGTCAAAAGCTAAAATTGACAAAACAGCTTTCTTGCTTCGTTAACTTGTACTTTAAGTACTCGAAGGGTAGCAGACTTCTTTCATATTAAGTTTCAAACAACAAATCCTCGTTAGTATAGTGGTGAGTATCCCCACCTATCACGCGCAAGACTGGGGTTCGATTCCCTGACGGGTAGGTAGCTTTTTAAGCTACTTTGATGAAGATGTAAAACTCTGTCAAAAGCTAAAATTGACGAAAAAGCTTTCTCGCTTCGATAACATGTACTTTAAGTACTCGAAAGGTAGCAGACGTCTTTCATATAAAGTTTTAAACAACAAGTCCTCGTTAGTATAGTGGAGAGTATCCCCGCCTGTCACGCGGGAGACTGGGGTTCGATTCCCCGACGGGGAGGTGGCTTTTTAAGCTTCTTTGATGAAGATGTACAACTCTGTCAAAAGCTAAAATTGACAAAACAGCTTTCTTGCATCGTTAACATGTACTTTAAGTACTCGAAAGGTAGCAGTCGTCTTTCATATTAAATTTTGAACAACAAATCCTCGTTAGTATAGTGGTGAGTATCCCCGCCTGTCACGCGGGAGACCGGGGTTCGATTCCCCGACGGGGAGGTAGCTTTTTAAGCTTCTTTGATGAAGATGTACAACTCTGTCAAAAGCTAAAATTGACAAAACAGCTTTCTTGCATCATTAACATGTACTTTAAGTACTCGTAAGGTAGCATTCGTCTTTCATACTAAATTTTGAACAACAAATCCTCGTTAGTATAGTGGTGAGTATCCCAGCCTGTCACGTGGGAGACTGGGGTTCGATTCCCTGACGGGGAGGTAGCTTTTTAAGCTTCTTTGATGAAGATGTACAACTCTGTCAAAAGCTAAAATTGGCAAAACAGCTTTCTTGCTTCGTTAACTTGTACTTTAAGTACTCGAAAGGTAGCAGACGTCTTTCATATAAAGTTTTAAACAACAAATCCTCGTTAGTATAGTGGAGAGTATCCCCGCCTGTCACGCGGGAGACCGGGGTTCGATTCCCCGACGGGGAGGAAGCTTTTTAAGCTTCTTTGATGAAGATGTACAACTCTGTCAAAAGCTAAAATTGACGAAAAAGCTTTCTTGCTTCGATAACATGTACTTTAAGTACTCGAAAGGTAGCAGACGTCTTTCATTTAATGTTTTAAACAACAAATCCTCGTTAGTATAGTGGAGAGTATCCCCGCCTGTCACGCGGGAGACCGGGGTTCGATTCCCCGACGGCGAGGTAGCTTTTAAAGCTTCTTTGATGAAGATGTACAACTCTGTCAAAAGCTAAAATTGACAAAACAGCTTTCTTGCTTCGTTAACTTGTACTTTAAGTACTCGAAAGGTAGC
>CM019064.1:242012293-242034793 GCA_009667805.1 Leptobrachium leishanense | reverse complement strand
CTGTCACGCGGGATACCGGGTTCGATTCCCCGACGGGGAGGTAGCTTTTTAAGCTTCTTTGATGAAGATGTACAACTCTGTCAAAAGCTAAAATTGACAAAAAGCAGCTTTCTTGCTTCGTTAACTTGTACTTTAAGTACTCGAAAGGTAGCAGTCGTATCATATAAATTTTGAACGACAAATCCTCGTTAGTATAGTGGAGAGTATCCCCGCCTGTCACGCTGGAGTCCGGGGTTTGATTCCCGACGGGGAGGTAGCTTTTAAGCTTCTTTGATGAAGTGTACAACTCTGTCAAAAGCTAAAATTGACAAAACAGCTTTCTGCTTCGTTAACTTGTACTTTAAGTACTCGAAGGGTAGCAGACTCTTTCATATTAAGTTCAAACAACAAATCCTCGTAGTATAGTGGTGAGTATCCCCACCTATCACGCAAGACTGGGGTTCGATTCCCCGACGGGTAGGTAGCTTATTAAGCTACTTTGATGAAGATGTACAACTCTGTCAAAAGCTAAAATTGACAAAAAAGCTTTCTCGCTTCGATAACATGTACTTTAAGTACTCGAAAGGTAGCAGACGTCTTCATATAAAGTTTAAAACAACAAATCCTCGTTAGTAATCGGAGAGTATCCCCGCCTGTCACGCGGGAGACCCGGGTTCGATTCCCCGACGGGAGGAAGCTTTTTAAGCTTCTTTGATGAAGATGTACAACTCTGTCAAAAGCTAAAATTGACAAAACAGCTTTCTTGCTTCGTTAACTTGTACTTTAAGTACTCGAAAGGTAGCAGACTTCTTCATATTAAGTTTTAAACAACAAATCCTCGTTAGTAATAGTGGAGAGTATCCCCACCTGTCACGCGGGAGACCGGGGTTCGATTCCCCAACGCGGAGGTAGCTTTTTAAGCTTCTTTGATGAAGATGTACAATTCTGTCAAAAGCTAAAATTGACAAAACAGCTTTCTTGCATCGTTAACATGTACTTTAAGTACTCGAAAGGTAGCAGTCGTCTTTCATATAAAGTTTTAAACAACAAGTCCTCGTTAGTATAGTGGAGAGTATCCCCGCCTGTCACGCGGGAGACCGGGGTTCGATTCCCCGACGGGTAGGTAGCTTTTTAAGCTACTTTGATGAAGATGTACAACTCTGTCAAAAGCTAAAATTGACAAAAAAGCTTTCTCGCTGCGATAACATGTACTTTAAGTACTCGAAAGGTAGCAGACGTCTTTCATATAAAGTTTAAAACAACAAATCCTCGTTAGTATAGTGGAGAGTATCCCCGCCTGTCATGCGGGAGACTGGGGTTCGATTCCCCGACAGGGAGGTAGCTTTTTAAGCTTTTTTGATGAAGATGTACAACTCTGTCAAAAGCTAAAATTGACAAAACAGCTTTCTTGCTTCGTTAACTTGTACTTTAAGTACTCGAAAGGTAGCAGACTTCTTTCATATTAAGTTTTAAACAACAAATCCTCGTTAGTATAGTGGAGAGTATCCCCGCTTGTCACGCGGGAGACCGGGGTTCGATTCCCCGACGGGGAGGTAGCTTTTTAAGCTTCTTTGATGAAGATGTACAACTCTGTCAAAAGCTAAAATTGACAAAACAGCTTTCTTGCATCATTAACATGTACTTTAAGTACTCGTAAGGTAGCATTCGTCTTTCATACTAAAATTTGAACAACAAATCCTCGTTAGTATAGTGGTGAGTATCCCAGCCTGTCACGTGGGAGACTGGGGTTCGATTCCCTGACGGGGAGGTAGCTTTTTAAGCTTCTTTGATGAAGATGTACAACTCTGTCAAAAGCTAAAATTGGCAAAACAGCTTTCTTGCTTCGTTAACTTGTACTTTAAGTACTCGAAAGGTAGCAGACGTCTTTCATATAAAGTTTTAAACAACAAATCCTCGTTAGTATAGTGGAGAGTATCCCCGCCTGTCACGCGGGAGACCGGGGTTCGATTCCCCGACGGGGAGGTAGCTTTTTAAGCTTCTTTGATGAAGATGTACAATTCTGTCAAAAGTTAAAATTGACAAAACCGCTTTCTTGCATCATTAACATGTACTTTAAGTACTCGAAAGGTAGCAGACGTCTTTCATATAAAGTTTTGAACAACAAATCCTCGTTAGTATAGTGGTGAGTATCCCCGCCTGTCACGCGGGAGACCGGGGTTCGATTCCCCGACGGGGAGGTAGCTTTTTAAGCTTCTTTGATGAAGATGTACAACTCTGTCAAAAGCTAAAATTGACAAAACAGCTTTCTTGCTTCGTTAACTTGTACTTTAAGTACTCGAAAGGTAGCAGTCGTATTTCATATTAAATTTTGAACGACAAATCCTCGTTAGTATAGTGGAGAGTATCCCCGCCTGTCACGCGGGAGACCGGGGTTTGATTCCCCGACGGGGAGGTAGCTTTTTAAGCTTCTTTGATGAAGTTGTACAACTCTGTCAAAAGCTAAAATTGACAAAACAGCTTTCTTGCTTCGTTAACTTGTACTTTAAGTACTCGAAGGTAGCAGACTTCTTTCATATTAAGTTTCAAACAATAAATCCTCGTTAGTATAGTGGTGAGTATCCCCACCTATCACGCGCAAGACTGGGGTTCGATTCCCCGACGGGTAGGTAGCTTTTTAAGCTACTTTGATGAAGATGTACAACTCTGTCAAAAGCTAAAATTGACAAAAAAGCTTTCTCGCTTCGATAACATGTACTTTAAGTACTCGAAAGGTAGCAGACGTCTTTCATATAAAGTTTAAAACAACAAATCCTCGTTAGTATAGTGGAGAGTATCCCCGCCTGTCACGCGGGAGACCGGGGTTCGATTCCCCGACAGGGAGGTAGCTTTTTAAGCTTTTTTGATGAAGATGTACAACTCTGTCAAAAGCTAAAATTGACAAAACAGCTTTCTTGCTTCGTTAACTTGTACTTTAAGTACTCGAAAGGTAGCAGACTTCTTTCATATTAAGTTTTAAACAACAAATCCTCGTTAGTATAGTGGAGAGTATCCCCACCTGTCACGCGGGAGACCGGGGTTCGATTCCCCAACGCGGAGGTAGCTTTTTAAGCTTCTTTGATGAAGATGTACAATTCTGTCAAAAGCTAAAATTGACAAAACAGCTTTCTTGCATCGTTAACATGTACTTTAAGTACTCGAAAGGTAGCAGTCGTCTTTCATATAAAGTTTTAAACAACAAGTCCTCGTTAGTATAGTGGAGAGTATCCCCGCCTGTCACGCGGGAGACCGGGGTTCGATTCCCCAACGCGGAGGTAGCTTTTTAAGCTTCTTTGATGAAGATGTACAATTCTGTCAAAAGCTAAAATTGACAAAACAGCTTTCTTGCATCGTTAACATGTACTTTAAGTACTCGAAAGGTAGCAGTCGTCTTTCATATTAAATTTTGAACAACAAATCCTCGTTAGTATAGTGGTGAGTATCCCCGCCTGTCACGCGGGAGACCGGGGTTCGATTCCCCGACGGGGAGGTAGCTTTTTAAGCTTCTTTGATGAAGATGTACAACTCTGTCAAAAGCTAAAATTGACAAAACAGCTTTCTTGCATCATTAACATGTACTTTAAGTACTCGTAAGGTAGTGTAGCGCTCACTCCCGGAGGAGCCGCTGAAAATGAACCACGGGTCAGTCTCCCCGCACTAGGGAATAAATATACTCCAACACGCTGAACAGTTTTATAATTTAAAAGGTTTACTAAAAAGTTTGCAGCTCTTAAGACACGGTATATGCAGGAAGATTTACAGTACTTTCGTAACACGATAAACGCGCAGCGGCAAAAGAAACGAAAACACGAGGGCTTCGTATTTTCGGAAAAACCCCCGACCGAGCAGAAAATTAAAAGATACGAAATTCGAGGAAAAACCGCGTAGCGGGACACAATAAAATACACAGTTCTCGTATTACGATAGACGCGCAGCGGGAACAAAAAAAAGGAAAAATCGTTCAGAATGTAGCTTTTTCTTTGCCCCCTTGTATGGATTTTGAGAAAGGAAAACAGAGTCCTGCACAGGTTAAGTCCCAGAACTTGAAGTGATATATATTTATATATGTAGGGTACCCGGGTACTTTTCTACTGGCCAGTGAGCTTACTTTAACGATGTCTTCGACTAGTCAGTTGGGGCCCTGTGGGTTTTAGAAGAAAACAGCAGTGTACGCTTAAATTTACACACGGCCTTGGGGGCCTCTCACCCATCCGGCGCAAGCTTGAGGTTCCGCTGACCCAGGACGTCTCTCCGCTCGATATTGACTGGGGACGCCGACCACCGGATCTGTTGTCTGGCCTTCTGTCTGTCAGCCGCAACTCAGCCAGCTTACCGCCTGCTCCCCGCTTCAATCGACCCGGTACTCCTTACTCGAGGGGTCTTCTCTCCTCAGCACTGCACTCGGAATACAGCTGGTGATGTCTCTCTCCGCAAGGCTGGGTGGCCCGATGGTGAGCCCAATCCACTCTGTCTGCGCTCCGGCCTAGCTCTTGATCTCTCCTTCTGTGTGTGTCTCTGTGCATCCGCTCTCCTCAGCTCTCTGGCGCGTTCTCCTTGCTCTCCACGAGGTGCAGGATGTACAGGCTCTCTACAACCCCACCCACTTCCTGTTTCTTCGCAAAGCATGCATGGATATGTAGTTCAAGTGTCCAGGGTCTTAAATCGTGATAGTCTCCATCTTGTGGCCAAAAATGGGTACTGCCACAGTAAACTTTAACACATCGCTACACTCTCCCCCTCCTAGAACTTGGGTCTCTCCAAGGAGGTACAACAGTTACATTATCCTTTTACAATTTGCACACAGTTTATACGGTATATACCGTTCAGCAGCATACATGCAGTGGGTTAGAAACACTTTCTCAAGCTGATTCATGGTCTGGGCTACCTCAGCTAACATAGCAGACACTTCGGGCAATCTCTGCACAGTGTGATGGCCTCTTCAGTGCTATGTCCAGGTGAGTCATAAGTAAGTCGCTGGGGCGGCCGAATAGAGCGTTTTTGTTCAGGCTCCCTCCGTTCCTCTTCAGGTGGAAGTACTATGGGCGTTGGCTCAATTTCTCTTTCTATCACTGGAGCAGACGTTTCTTCAGAGTATGATCCCTCCAGTGAAGGCATAGAACCGTAATCACCTGAATAAGCTTCCGGAGCTATCGGGATCCCCACAGCCTCAGGGGCTTCCCACTGAAATTCAAGCGGCTCAGGGATATCAACAGTCTCAGGGACTTCCAACAAGAATTCAGGAGCCTCAGGCCTCAAATTACTCTCCCATCGTTCAGGAACTGAGGTAATCTCTTCAGGCTCCGGTGAACGTATCCAGTCCAGACAAAAACTTTCTTCTCGCTGTCTCTTTCGCTCTCTTCAACAACCCGAGTCTGTTGAGACCGAGTAACAGGAGGTAAACGTGGAACAGGCAGATTCGGCGGAGGGAGTTCATCCCCAACTGGTATCCTCACAGCCTCTCTCAAAGGTAACAAATGATTTCGGTGCCAGTTCTTAAGAGGCCCAGCCTTTCCATCTGGGCGGATTTGATACACTGGCAGACCCGGCAGTTGCTTGCAGACAATGTAAACCTGGGAACTCCATCTATCCGCCAACTTGTGTCTTGCAGCAGCACCCAAGTTCTTCAACAGAACCCTATCACCGGGTTGTAGATCTTGTATCCGAACCTTCAAATCATAGTTCCTCTTGTTCCTCTGTTCCCTGTTACCTGAAGTCAAACGGGCCTGTTCAAACGCAGAAGCCAGATTCTTCCGAAGTCTATCCACGTAGTTTCTATGAGAAGCTACCGACGTCTGGTCTAGAGATAACCAATGCCAAATCAACTGGCAGTCGAGCTTCTCTTCCGAACATAAGACGGTACGGTGAATATCCAGTTGCATCACTCTCCGTACTGTTATATGCATGCCACCAGAGTAGCTATGTGACGACTCCAACTCTGCTTCTCCACATTAGACAAGGTCCCCAGCATGTTTAACAGCGTGCGATTAAACCTTCAGGCTGAGCATCACCTTGAGGGTGGTATGGCGTAGTTCGAGTCTTTTGAATTCCCAACAACTCCAGCAATTGCCCGACCAATCTACTTTCAAAGTCTCTTCCCTGATCAGAGTGTATTCTTCTGGCAGGCCGTAATGAACAAAGAACTTTTCCATCAGCACCTTCGCCACTGTCGGAGCGCGTTGGTCTTTTGTAGAAAAAGCTTGGGCATAACGGGTAAAGTGATCAGTCACTATCAGAATGTTCCCTTGCCCACTAGCATCCGGCTCTAAGCACAGGAAGTCAATGCACACCAAATCCATGGGTCCCTGACTCTGTAGATGGCTCATTGGAGCAGCTCGGGTTGGTAGAGTTTTCCTCTGAATGCACCTCAGACAGGAATGGCAGTAACTCTCGACTTCAGCCCTCATGCAAGGCCAATAAACCTATCTCGCACCAATTTAAAAGTTCTCTCAGCACCCAAATGTCCATGCTCATCATGTAGTGATCGCAACACACTCTCCCTGTGTTTAGGGAGAAATAACTGTTGAATCTCTTCGGAATTGGTCGAGGGGCCCCTTCGGTAGACTACACCATCCAACATCTTCAACCGCTCCCACTCTTTGTAGACCAATCTGGCTCCATCCGGGGAATTGGTTAGCAGAATCTCTCGCTGGTTTGCAGTCAGGGCCTTTATGGTCAATGCAATCAAAGGGTCTCTAGCTTGATCCGCTTTCAGATCCTGCTTGGAAAAGGTAGGTAGATTTTCATCTCTCAATTGTGTAGGGTTACAGTAGAACTCAGGAACAGCCGCGGCCATGACTCCTATGGCCTCCGCTTCAACTCCTCCCTTGATCCGGCGTTCTGTTCCTTGACACAAAGCTTGCACCCCGTCTGGAGTTAACTGAGTCCATTCTGTAGTGTAAGGTCTTCTTGATAAAGCATCAGCATCTCGATTGTTCACCCCAGGGTGATACTTCAGGCTGAACCGAAACCCTGACAGAGCGGCCAACCACCGATGTCCCGTTGCGTCCAGTTTCGCAGTAGTAAGGATATAGGTGAGAGGATTATTATCCGTCTTGATCACGAACTCAGCTCCATACAGATAGTCTTTCAACTTGTCCACCACTGCCCACTTCAAGGCCAGGAACTCCAGTTTGTGAGTAGGATAGTTCTTCTCAGAAGGCGCAAGGCTCCGGCTCACGTACGCTACAGGCCTCAGCAATCCATCATACTCCTGATATAGGACTCCTCCCAAACCTTCTCGGCTGGCATCCACATGTAGTTCATATGGCTTGTGAGGGTCCGCGTAGGCCAGAACAGGAGCTCGGGTTAGATTTTCTTTCAGCTTCACAAACGCACCTTCACATTGACTAGTCCATTCACCTTGTATGGACTCTTTAGCTTTCCTTGGTCCCGGGGCGGAAGGGTTTCGGTCAGAGACCTTACAGCCTTCTTCGGTGGTTTCTTTCTGTAGGAGTTTGTTCAGCGGCTGAGCTATCTTTGCAAATCCTCCCACAAATCTTCGATAGTACGAGCAGAATCCCAAGAAAGATCTAAGTTCAGTGACGTTTCGGGGTCTAGGCCAAGAAGCTACGGCCTCCAACTTCCGAGGATCTGTCGAAACACCTTCTGCCGAGACCACATGTCCCAGATAGGTGACTGACGGTAAGCAGAACTGGCATTTCTCCAGAGACAATTTCAACCCCTCTTCGTGGAGCCTCTTCAAGACTTTCTCCAATCGTTGCTCATGCTCTTCCAGAGTCTTCCCGAACACAATTATGTCATCCAGGTACACTAACACTTCGATTAGATTCATATCCCCGACTGTCTTCTCCATCAACCGTTGAAACGTGGCGGGAGCTCCCGTCAGACCTTGAGGCATTCTATTAAACTCAAAGAACCCCAGTGGGCAAATGAACGCAGTTTTCTCTTTGTCTTCAGGGTGCATCGGTATTTGATGATATCCACTTCGCAGGTCTAGTACACTGAACCACTTTGCTCCAGACAAACACTGTAAGGCATCTTCAATCCTAGGAGTGGCGTATTGGTCGGGGATGGTTCTTCGGTTCAAGGTGCGATAGTCTATGCACAAGCGGACAGAACCGTTCTTCTTCCTGACCAGCACTATTGGAGATGCATATGGGCTCCTGGACTCTTGAATCACATTGGTTCTCTGCAACTCATTTAGCTGTTCTCGCAGATCATCCAAGTCTCCCAGCGGAACTCGCCTTGACCTTTCACGAAACGGCTTGTCTTCTTGCAACCGAATGCGGTGTTCCGTACTCTTAGCCAGGCCCACATCGAACTCATCTTTCGAGAATAATTCTTTCCATTTTAGAACTTGAGACTGAAGACGTTTCTTCCACTCAGGTGAAATGGGAGCGTCCTTGGGGTAGAATCTTTCATCTGGAATCTCTTTATCTTCTCCCCCTCCTGAATCGGTAGAGAGGGGTGTAACAGACTCTACTTGCCCAATAGGCATTCGTGCTTTAAGAACCACTGGAGAATCTGTCACATTGCACACACTGACCGGAGACTCTTCCTCGTGTTCTCTTCAAGGCTTTTGTGGAGATTATTTCAGGAATTACTTCGACTCCGGTTTCACTCCCATGACTGACATCGGTTCCCAGCACCACATAAGGACCTGGTTGCGATCCGTTCAACTTGACTGAAACCCGGAAGCTCGCTACTTCTCCTGCTTGCAGGACCTTCTCTGTCCCACCCAGTCTCCACAGTCTTCCCACCTCAGCAGGTGCTTTCCGTTCTTCAACCATCCTCTGATAGACCGGTCGTAACATGGGGTGCACTCCTTGAGTTGACCCTTCTTCCACTACGATGGGGGTCAGGAGACGCCGCACTAGGTCCGTATTCGTCCCCACTATCAGAGAGCTTCTGTTTGCACCCGAGGGTCGGGGGCACACAATGGCCAAAGCGTCACAGCCTCCAGACTGTCCGATGACTTCAGATCCAATCTCCAACCTTACTTGCAGGTACCCGTCATAAGGGAGTTTCTCAGTGCCGATACCCCAGATTTCCAAATCCTTCAGTTCTTGCAAGGGAATATGTTTCAAGTGTCTCTCATAGAAATCTCGGTAGATCAAAGTCACTTGGGCCCCTGAATCCAACAGGGCTTTGGTGTAGACTCCCTCCACTTGAATTGGCACAATAGGAGAAGGACCTATCAGCTGATCAGGAAACTTTGTAGCGGTATCCGGACGTTTAGACCCAGTTTGCTGGACCCTGGCCTTTTTCTTGGCCCGTGCAGGTTTTGGGTGTGCATTGCCTCCCCATGACGCAGACCGGACACTAAGGGAGTGACTCTTTCCATTCTGGCAGGCTCAGCAGTTGGCTTAACTTTGGCCCTCTTGCCCTCTAGTCCTGACTTGGTTTCTGGAGCGGGGTCAACCTTCGGGCACCCAGGTTGCTCCTTTACTGGTGCCCTCTGGCGTTTCCCGCCGGTGGGGTAGACAACAGTCCTTCTAAAGCTTTCAACAATCTCTCGACTCTATCCTTCTCAGGCTTTCGGCCCTGGCACTGTGCGCGGAAATGGCCCATTTCTCCACAACCGAAACATCTCTTCTTAGAGAGCGGAGACGTAGTTTCTTGTTGAGATTTTGTTAAAGGGTTTGGACCAGACGCCACAGCAACTTCTGTCGTCTGCATACCTGTTAGGAACTTTTGCATTTCCCCCTGCATCTCGGTCACCTTCATCAACACCCTGCACAGTTCAGCGTGCGCTTTCTGCAGTTCAGTTTGAGCTTCCTGTACCTCCTTTACAGTCTTGAACAACTCGCTTCGTTCAGAAGGGTTCGATTCTTTAGCAGCCCTTCCGGTGGATTTAAACCCGACTAACTGTTCCTGTTCGTCCAGGTCAGATCCATAGGGTCTATCGAGTCGTTTTCAGGCTGTAGACCGTCGTTATATCTCGCAGGTTGTGCATAAGCCCTTTCTCCCCGCCTGAAGGATTTCTCTTCCAGCAGAGCCTCCTCCTCTCGTACAACTCGGATCAGTTCCAAGTACTTCAACTCTTGATTGACTGCTCTGCTTCTCAGCTGCATCATCACCGGATCTAACGGTTGAGAGCCTCTCAGGATCTGCTTTATTCGTATCTTATCTACGTCAGCCGGTTCGGCCCCTTTCTTGAGGAGTATTTGGTGCAGAATCTTATCCAAGCGCCTCATGTAATCAATCATTCTCTCACCTCTCTTCTGATAGGTGTGTTCGTACTGATATACCAGTTCCGCTGCCTTTTCTGTTCGCCCAAACACTTCTTCAAGAACGTTCAGATAATCCAAAGCAGTACAATCTTTTCTACTCAATTTTAGGTTTCTCACCGCTTCTGACGCAGGTCCCTTTAAACTCTCGGTGATCCTTTGCTTTTTCTGGGCCTCAGGGACGTCCCACTCATCCAGTGCCTGCATCGCCTGTTCCACCCATTCCTCAAAGGTTTCTTCTCCCGCCGGAGTTGGTACATTTCCTGTAAAGTTCCTTAACCGTCGATAACCGAAATTAGTGTGAGGAGGGCTTGTTTTCTGACATTTAGCCAGCAAATCTCCAATAGCCACGATAAATTCAGGCCCGATCATGGCCAACGGACTGGGCGCGGGAACACTTTCGGCTTCGCCACGTGGCGCACTTGGCTGAATCAGTTGGACTTCCACCTCATCAGTCAGCTTCACGCTCGCGCCCCGAAAACATGCTGGAATACCTTTTCTCCATTCGAGAAGAACATGCGTGTGAGAGGTATCTTGGGTTTTCTAATGTCCAGGATTAACCCCCGATGATCTGGTGCTAGCGTGGCCACGGCCTGGCGAATCTGATCTTCGGCCCAAGTGTCTGCGGGAATATCCATGACTATGCAACATGCTAACTGACTACTATACTCCCCACACCATTCGGCAGCAGTGTCTGGATCCATATTTAACCCTTTAGATGCGGTTTTCCAGAGACTGAATCCCGGAAACGAGCCCCCACGTGTAGCGCTCACTCCCGAGGAGCCGCTGAAAATGAACCACGGGTCAGTCTCCCCGCACTAGGGAATAAATATACTCCAACACGCTGAACAGTTTTATAATTTAAAAGGTTTACTAAAAGTTTGCAGCTCTTAAGACACGGTATATGCAGGAAGATTTACAGTACTTTCGTAACACGATAAACGCGCAGCGGCAAAAGAAACGAAAACACGAGGGCTTCGTATTTTCGGAAAAACCCCGACCGAGCAGAAAATTAAAAGATACGAAATTCGAGGAAAAACCGCGTAGCGGGACACAATAAAATACACAGTTCTCGTATTACGATAGACGCGCAGCGGGAACAAAAAAAAGGAAAAATCGTTCAGAATGTAGCTTTTTCTTTGCCCCTTGTATGGATTTTGAGAAAGGAAAACAGAGTCCTGCACAGGTTAAGTCCCAGAACTTGAAGTGATATATATTTATATATGTAGGGTACCCGGGTACTTTTCTACTGGCCAGTGAGCTTACTTTAACGATGTCTTCGACTAGTCAGTTGGGGCCCTGTGGGTTTTAGAAAAAACAGCAGTGTACGCTTAAATTTACACACGGCCTTGGGGCCTCTCACCCATCCGGCGCAAGCTTGAGGTTCCGCTGACCCAGGACGTCTCTCCGCTCGATATTGACTGGGGACGCCGACCACCGGATCTGTTGTCTGGCCTTCTGTCTGTCAGCCGCAACTCAGCAAGCTTACCGCCTGCTCCCCGCTTCAATCGACCGCGGTACTCCTTACTCGAGGGGTCTTCTCTCCTCAGCACTGCACTCGGAATACAGCTGGTGATGTCTCTCTCCCGCAAGGCTGGGTGGCCCGATGGTGAGGCCCAATCCACTCTGTCTGCGCTCCGGCCTAGCTCTTGATCTCTCCTTCTGTGTGTGTCTCTGTGCATCCGCTCTCCTCAGCTCTCTGGCGCGTTCTCCTTGCTCTCCACGAGGTGCAGGATGTACAGGCTCTCTACAACCCCACCCACTTCCTGTTTCTTTGCAAAGCATGCATGGATATGTAGTTCAAGTGTCCAGGGTCTTAAATCGTGATAGTCTCCATCTTGTGGCCAAAAATGGGTACTGCCACAGTAAACTTTAACACATCGCTACAGTAGCATTCGTCTTTCATACAAAATTTTGAACAACAAATCCTCGTTAGTATAGTGGTGAGTATCCCCGCCTGTCACGCGGGAGACCGGGGTTCGATTCCCCGACGGGGAGGAAGCTTTTTAAGCTTCTTTGATGAAGATGTACAACTCTGTCAAAAGCTAAAATTGACGAAAAAGCTTTCTTGCTTCGATAACATGTACTTTAAGTACTCGAAAGGTAGCAGACGTCTTTCATATAAAGTTTTAAACAACAAATCCTCGTTAGTATAGTGGAGAGTATCCCCGCCTGTCACGCGGGAGACCGGGGTTCGATTCCCCGACGGGGAGGTAGCTTTTTAAGCTTCTTTGATGAAGATGTACAACTCTGTCAAAAGCTAAAATTGACAAAACAGCTTTCTTGCTTCGTTAACTTGTACTTTAAGTACTCGAAAGGTAGCAGACTTCTTTCATATTAAGTTTTAAACAACAAATCCTCGTTAGTATAGTGGAGAGTATCCCCGCCTGTCACCCGGGAGACCGGGTATCGATTCCCTGACGAGGAGGTACCTTTTTAAGCTTCTTTGATGAAGATTTACAACGCTGTCAAAAGCAAAAATTGACAAAACAGCTTTCTTGCTTCGTTAACTTGTACTTTAAGTACTCGAAAGGTAGCAGTCGTCTTTCATATAAAGTTTTAAACAACAAATCCGTTAGTATAGTGGAGAGTATCCCCGCCTGTCACGCGGGAGACGGGGTTCGATTCCCCGACGGGAGGTAGCTTTTTAAGCTTCTTTGATGAAGATGTACAACTCTGTCAAAAGCTAAAATTGACAAAACAGCTTTCTTGCTTCGTAACATGTACTTTAAGTACTCGAAAGGTAGCAGACGTCTTTCATATAATTTTAAACAACAAATCCTCGTTAGTATAGTGGTGAGTATCCCCGCCTGTCACGCGGAGACTGGGGTTCGATTCCCTGACGGGAGGTAGCTTTTTAAGCTTTTTTGATGAAGATGTACAACTCTGTCAAAAGCTAAAATTGACAAACGCTTTCTTTTGCTTCGTTAACTTGTACTTTAAGTACTCGAAAGGTAGCAGACTTCTTTCATATTAAGTTTTAAACAACAAATCCTCGTTAGTATAGTGGAGAGTATCCCCACCTGTCACGCGGGAGACGGGGTTCGATTCCCAACGACGGAGGTAGCTTTTTAAGCTTCTTTGATGAAGATGTACATTCTGTCAAAAGCTAAAATTGACAAAACAGCTTTCTTGCATCGATAACATGTACTTTAAGTACTCGAAAGGTAGCAGACGTCTTTCATATAAAGTTTAAAACAACAAATCCTCGTTAGTATAGTGGAGAGTATCCCCGCCTGTCACGCGGGAGACCGGGGTTCGATTCCCCAACGCGGAGGTAGCTTTTTAAGCTTCTTTGATGAAGATGTACAATTCTGTCAAAAGCTAAAATTGACAAAACAGCTTTCTTGCATCGTTAACATGTACTTTAAGTACTCGAAAGGTAGCAGTCGTCTTTCATATTAAATTTTGAACAACAAATCCTCGTTAGTATAGTGGTGAGTATCCCCGCCTGTCACGCGGGAGACCGGGGTTCGATTCCCCGACGGGGAGGTAGCTTTTTAAGCTTCTTTGATGAAGATGTACAACTCTGTCAAAAGCTAAAATTGACAAAACAGCTTTCTTGCATCATTAACATGTACTTTAAGTACTCGTAAGGTAGCATTCGTCTTTCATACGAAATTTTGAACAACAAATCCTCGTTAGTATAGTGGTGAGTATCCCCGCCTGTCACGCGGGAGACCGGGGTTCGATTCCCCGACGGGGAGGAAGCTTTTTAAGCTTCTTTGATGAAGATGTACAACTCTGTCAAAAGCTAAAATTGACGAAAAAGCTTTCTTGCTTCGATAACATGTACTTTAAGTACTCGAAAGGTAGCAGACGTCTTTCATATAAAGTTTTAAACAACAAATCCTCGTTAGTATAGTGGAGAGTATCCCCGCCTGTCACGCGGGAGACCGGGGTTCGATTCCCCGACGGGGAGGTAGCTTTTTAAGCTTCTTTGATGAAGATGTACAACTCTGTCAAAAGCTAAAATTGACAAAACAGCTTTCTTGCTTCGTTAACTTGTACTTTAAGTACTCGAAAGGTAGCAGACTTCTTTCATATTAAGTTTTAAACAACAAATCCTCGTTAGTATAGTGGTGAGTATCCCCACCTATCACGCGCAAGACTGGGGTTCGATTCCCCGACGGGTAGGTAGCTTTTTAAGCTACTTTGATGAAGATGTACAACTCTGTCAAAAGCTAAAATTGACAAAAAAGCTTTCTTGCTTCGATAACATGTACTTTAAGTACTCGAAAGGTAGCAGACGTCTTTCATATAAAGTTTTAAACAACAAATCCTCGTTAGTATAGTGGAGAGTATCCCCGCCTGTCACGCGGGAGACCGGGGTTCGATTCCCCGACAGGGAGGTAGCTTTTTAAGCTTTTTTGATGAAGATGTACAACTCTGTCAAAAGCTAAAATTGACAAAACAGCTTTCTTGCTTCGTTAACTTGTACTTTAAGTACTCGAAAGGTAGCAGACTTCTTTCATATTAAGTTTTAAACAACAAATCCTCGTTAGTATAGTGGAGAGTATCCCCGCCTGTCACGCGGGAGACCGGGGTTCGATTCCCCGACGCGGAGGTAGCTTTTTAAGCTTCTTTGATGAAGATGTACAACTCTGTCAAAAGCTAAAATTGACAAAACAGCTTTCTTGCATCGTTAACATGTACTTTAAGTACTCGAAAGGTAGCAGTCGTCTTTCATATTAAATTTTGAACAACAAATCCTCGTTAGTATAGTGGTGAGTATCCCCGCCTGTCACGCGGGAGACCGTGGTTCGATTCCCCGACGGGCAGGTAGCTTTTTAAGCTTCTTTGATGAAGATGTACAATTCTGTCAAAAGCTAAAATTGACAAAACAGCTTTCTTGCATCGTTAACATGTACTTTAAGTACTCGAAAGGTAGCAGTCGTCTTTCATATTAAATTTTGAACAACAAATCCTCGTTAGTATAGTGGTGAGTATCCCAGCCTGTCACGTGGGAGACTGGGGTTCGATTCCCTGACGGGGAGGTAGCTTTTTAAGCTTTTTTGATGAAGATGTACAACTCTGTCAAAAGCTAAAATTGACAAAACAGCTTTCTTGCTTCGTTAACTTGTACTTTAAGTACTCGAAAGGTAGCAGACTTCTTTCATATTAAGTTTTAAACAACAAATCCTCGTTAGTATAGTGGAGAGTATCCCCACCTGTCACGCGGGAGACCGGGGTTCGATCTCCCGACGGGGAGGTAGCTTTTTAAGCTTCTTTGATGAAGATGTACAACTCTGTCAAAAGCTAAAATTGACAAAACAGCTTTCTTGCATCGTTAACATGTACTTTAAGTACTCGAAAGGTAGCAGACGTCTTTCATATAAAGTTTTAAACAACAAATCCTCGTTAGTATAGTGGAGAGTATCCCCGCCTGTCACGCGCGGGAGACCGGGTTCGATTCCCCGACGGGGAGGTAGCTTTTTAAGCTTCTTTGATGAAGATGTACAACTCTGTCAAAAGCTAAAATTGACAAAACAGCTTTCTTGCATCGTTAACATGTACTTTAAGTACTCGAAAGGTAGCAGACGTCTTTCATATTAAATTTTAAACAACAAATCCTCGTTAGTATAGTGGTGAGTATCCCCGCCTGTCACGCGGGAGACCGGGGTTCGATTCCCCGACGGGAGGTAGCTTTTTAAGCTTCTTTGATGAAGATGTACAACTCTGTCAAAAGCTAAAATTGACAAAACAGCTTTCTTGCATCATAACATGTACTTTAAGTACTCGAAAGGTAGCAGACGTCTTTCATATTAAATTTAAACAACAAATCCTCGTTAGTATAGTGGTGAGTATCCCCGCCTGTCACGCGGGAGACCGGGGTTCGATTCCCCGACGGGTAGGTAGCTTTTTAAGCTACTTTGATGAAGATGTACAACTCTGTCAAAAGCTAAAATTGACAAAAAAGCTTTCTTGCTTCGATAACATGTACTTTAAGTACTCGAAAGGTAGCAGACGTCTTTCATATAAAGTTTTAAACAACAAATCCTCGTTAGTATAGTGGAGAGTATCCCCGCCTGTCACGCGGGAGACCGGGGTTCGATTCCCCGACGGGGAGGTAGCTTTTTAAGCTTCTTTGATGAAGATGTACAACTCTGTCAAAAGCTAAAATTGACAAAACAGCTTTCTTGCTTCGTTAACTTGTACTTTAAGTACTCGAAAGGTAGCAGACTTCTTTCATATTAAGTTTCAAACAACAAATCCTCGTTAGTATAGTGGTGAGTATCCCCACCTGTCACGCGCGAGACTGGGGTTCGATTCCCCGACGGGGAGGTAGCTTTTTAAGCTACTTTGATGAAGATGTACAACTCTGTCAAAAGCTAAAATTGACAAAAAAGCTTTCTTGCTTCGATAACATGTACTTTAAGTACTCGAAAGGTAGCAGACGTCTTTCATATAAAGTTTAAAACAACAAATCCTCGTTAGTATAGTGGAGAGTATCCCCGCCTGTCACGCGGGAGACCGGGGTTCGATTCCCCGACGGGGAGGTAGCTTTTTAAGCTTCTTTGATGAAGATGTACAACTCTGTCAAAAGCTAAAATTGACAAAACAGCTTTCTTGCTTCGTTAACTTGTACTTTAAGTACTCGAAAGGTAGCAGACTTCTTTCATATTAAGTTTTAAACAACAAATCCTCGTTAGTATAGTGGAGAGTATCCCCGCCTGTCACGCGGGAGACCGGGGTTCGATTCCCCGACGCGGAGGTAGCTTTTTAAGCTTCTTTGATGAAGATGTACAATTCTGTCAAAAGCTAAAATTGACAAAACAGCTTTCTTGCATCGTTAACATGTACTTTAAGTACTCGAAAGGTAGCAGTCGTCTTTCATATAAAGTTTTAAACAACAAATCCTCGTTAGTATAGTGGAGAGTATCCCCGCCTGTCACGCGGAGACCGGGGTTCGATTCCCCGACGCGGAGGTAGCTTTTTAAGCTTCTTTGATGAAGATGTACAATTCTGTCAAAAGCTAAAATTGACAAAACAGCTTTCTTGCATCGTTAACATGTACTTTAAGTACTCGAAAGGTAGCAGTCGTCTTTCATATTAAATTTTGAACAACAAATCCTCGTTAGTATAGTGGTGAGTATCCCCGCCTGTCACGCGGGAGACCGGGGTTCGATTCCCCGACGGGGAGGTAGCTTTTTAAGCTTCTTTGATGAAGATGTACAACTCTGTCAAAAGCTAAAATTGACAAAACAGCTTTCTTGCATCATAACATGTACTTTAAGTACTCGAAAGGTAGCAGACGTCTTTCATATTAAATTTAAACAACAAATCCTCGTTAGTATAGTGGAGAGTATCCCGCCTGTCACGCGGGAGACCGGGGTTCGATTCCCCGACGGGGAGGTAGCTTTTTAAGCTTCTTTGATGAAGATGTACAACTCTGTCAAAAGCTAAAATTGACGAAAAAGCTTTCTTGCTTCGATAACATGTACTTTAAGTACTCGAAAGGTAGCAGACGTCTTTCATATAAAGTTTTACAACAAATCCTCGTTAGTATAGTGGAGAGTATCCCCGCCTGTCACGCGGGGAGACGGGGTTCGATTCCCCGACGGGGAGGTAGCTTTTTAAGCTTCTTTGATGAAGATGTACAACTCTGTCAAAAGCTAAAATTGACAAAACAGCTTTCTTGCTTCGTTAACTTGTACTTTAAGTACTCGAAGGGTAGCAGACTTCTTTCATATTAAGTTTTAAACAACAAATCCTCGTTAGTATAGTGGTGAGTATCCCCACCTATCACGCGCAAGACTGGGGTTCGATTCCCCGACGGGTAGGTAGCTTTTTAAGCTACTTTGATGAAGATGTACAACTCTGTCAAAAGCTAAAATTGACAAAAAAGCTTTCTTGCTTCGATAACATGTACTTTAAGTACTCGAAAGGTAGCAGACGTCTTTCATATAAAGTTTAAACAACAAATCCTCGTTAGTATAGTGGAGAGTATCCCCGCCTGTCACGCGGGAGACCGGGGTTCGATTCCCCAACGCGGAGGTAGCTTTTTAAGCTTCTTTGATGAAGATGTACAATTCTGTCAAAAGCTAAAATTGACAAAACAGCTTTCTTGCATCATTAACATGTACTTTAAGTACTCGTAAGGTAGCAGACGTCTTTCATATAAAATTTTAAACAACAAATCCTCGTTAGTATAGTGGTGAGTATCCCCGCCTGTCACGCGGGAGACCGGGGTTCGATTCCCCGACGGGGAGGTAGCTTTTTAAGCTTCTTTGATGAAGATGTACAACTCTGTCAAAAGCTAAAATTGACAAAACAGCTTTCTTGCTTCGTTAACTTGTACTTTAAGTACTCGAAAGGTAGCAGACGTCTTTCATATAAAGTTTTAAACAACAAATCCTCGTTAGTATAGTGGAGAGTATCCCCGCCTGTCACGCGGGAGACCGGGGTTCGATTCCCCGACGGGAGGTAGCTTTTTAAGCTTCTTTGATGAAGATGTACAACTCTGTCAAAAGCTAAAATTGACAAAACAGCTTTCTTGCATCGTTAACATGTACTTTAAGTACTCGAAAGGTAGCAGACGTCTTTCATATAAATTTTGAACAACAAATCCTCGTTAGTATAGTGGTGAGTATCCCCGCCTGTCACGCGGGAGACCGGGGTTCGATTCCCGACGGGGAGGTAGCTTTTTAAGCTTCTTTGATGAAGATGTACAATTCTGTCAAAAGCTAAAATTGACAAAACAGCTTTCTTGCATCGTTAACATGTACTTTAAGTACTCGAAAGGTAGCAGACGTCTTTCATATTAAATTTAAACAACAAATCCTCGTTAGTATAGTGGGAGTATCCCCGCCTGTCACGCGGGAGACCGGGGTTCGATTCCCCGACGGGGAGGTAGCTTTTTAAGCTTCTTTGATGAAGATGTACAATTCTGTCAAAAGCTAAAATTGACAAAACAGCCTTCTTGCATCAATAACATGTACTTTAAGTACTCGAAAGGTAGCAGTCGTCTTTCATATTAAGTTTTAAACGACAAATCCTCGTTAGTATAGTGGAGAGTATCCCCGCCTGTCACGCGGGAGACCGGGGTTCGATTCCCCGACGGGGAGGTAGCTTTTTAAGCTTCTTTGATGAAGATGTACAACTCTGTCAAAAGCTAAAATTGACAAAACAGCTTTCTTGCTTCGTTAACATGTACTTTAAGTACTCGAAAGGTAGCAGACTTCTTTCATATTAAGTTTTAAACAACAAATCCTCGTTAGTATAGTGGAGAGTATCCCCGCCTGTCACGCGGGAGACCGGGGTTCGATTCCCCGACGGGGAGGTAGCTTTTTAAGCTTCTTTGATGAAGATGTACAACTCTGTCAAAAGCTAAAATTGACGAAAAAGCTTTCTTGCTTCGATAACATGTACTTTAAGTACTCGAAAGGTAGCAGACGTCTTTCATATAAAGTTTTAAACAACAAATCCTCGTTAGTATAGTGGAGAGTATCCCCGCCTGTCACGCGGGAGACCGGGGTTCGATTCCCCGACGGGAGGTAGCTTTTTAAGCTTCTTTGATGAAGATGTACAACTCTGTCAAAAGCTAAAATTGACAAAACAGCTTTCTTGCTTCGTTAACTTGTACTTTAAGTACTCGAAAGGTAGCAGACGTCTTTCATATAAAGTTTTAAACAACAAATCCTCGTTAGTATAGTGGAGAGTATCCCCGCCTGTCACGCGGGAGACCGGGTTCGATTCCCCGACGGGAGGTAGCTTTTTAAGCTTCTTTGATGAAGATGTACAACTCTGTCAAAAGCTAAAATTGACAAAACAGCTTTCTTGCATCGTTAACATGTACTTTAAGTACTCGAAAGGTAGCAGACGTCTTTCATATAAAGTTTTAAACAACAAATCCTCGTTAGTATAGTGGAGAGTATCCCCGCCTGTCACGCGGGAGACTGGGGTTCGATTCCCCGACGGGGAGGTAGCTTTTTAAGCTTCTTTGATGAAGATGTACAACTCTGTCAAAAGCTAAAATTGACGAAAAAGCTTTCTTGCTTCGATAACATGTACTTTAAGTACTCGAAAGGTAGCAGACGTCTTTCATATAAAGTTTTAAACAACAAATCCTCGTTAGTATAGTGGAGAGTATCCCCGCCTGTCACGCGGAGACCGGGGTTCGATTCCCCGACGGGAGGTAGCTTTTTAAGCTTCTTTGATGAAGATGTACAACTCTGTCAAAAGCTAAAATTGACAAAACAGCTTTCTTGCTTCGTTAACTTGTACTTTAAGTACTCGAAAGGTAGCAGACTTCTCATATTAAGTTTTAAACAACAAATCCTCGTTAGTATAGTGGAGAGTATCCCCGCCTGTCACGCGGGAGACCGGGGTTCGATTCCCGACGGGGAGGTAGCTTTTTAAGCTTCTTTGATGAAGATGTACAACTCTGTCAAAAGCTAAAATTGACAAAACAGCTTTCTTGCATCGTTAACATGTACTTTAAGTACTCGAAAGGTAGCAGTCGTCTTTCATATAAAATTTTTGACAACAAATCCTCGTTAGTTATTTAGTATCCAGTATCCACGTATTCACGGGGAGACGGGGTTATTTTTCTTCCCGGGGAGGTTAGCTTTTTTCTTTTCTTTTTTGATTGACAATTTACAATTCTGTCAAAAGCTAAAATTGAAAAAACATTTTTCTTTTTTAATTTTTACTTTCATTACATTTTTTTTATTTCTTTCTTAAGGTATTTTTCGTCATTTTTTTATTTAAAGTTTTTAACAACAAATCCTCGTTATATATGTACAATCTATAATCCCTAAATCAATTAAAGACATTTAATCCCTTTAGGTAATTTTTTAAAATATTTGATAGATGTAAACTCTTTAAAATTTAAAACACAAAGCTTTTTATTTTTTTTAATGTACTTTAAGTACTCGAAAGTAAGCAGATCACTTTCATTTAAAAGTTAAAACAAACATTTCCTCTTAGTATAGTGAAGTATCCGCTTGTTGTACACGTTCGAGACCGAAATAATCATAATTTTTAATATTTAATTATAATTCATCAAGCTTCTATTTAGATTGTAAGATTTATTTTTTGTTGTAAGCCTATTAATTTACAAATTTCTTATCATTAATTGTAATTTTAAAACTCTAATAAAAATTATATTTTAAATATTAATTATAAAAAAATTCCTTTAGTATAGTGGTGAGTATCCCGCCTGTATAAATAAAATTTCGATTCGAATCGACTTACCTTTTTAAAATTCTTTGATGAAAACATACTAAAAATCTTCACAAACTACTATTCAAAAAAAAAGCTTTATTTCATAACAAAGCTTTCAACTCATTATATCTCTAAGTATCAATAACATATAATTTATTAATATTCAATTTCAAATACTCCTAATATAATAGTGAGTATTCCATCTTCCAACTAACACGCCAATCAACGGGGTTATTATCCCCGACTGTCTAATTTAAGATTCAATTTGATTATTTTACAATCTCATAATAAAATTACAAAAACCTGTCAAAAGCCAAAATCATAACAAAATACTCTAAGTAACTTATTTAAGTATTCAACCTTAAAACTAAATCTTCCAAATATTAAACAATCCAATCTTATTAGTAATATATTAAAGTATTAAAATTCAAAAAGGAGAACATATTCTTTAATTCTAACTTTATTTAAGTTTTTAATAATATAAACTCTGTAAAAGCTACAAATTAAATTAACAATATACTTTCATTACATGTAATACTAAACACATTAATTTCTTTATATTAATTTAAATAAATTATCTTTCTAAAAATAATCTTCGTAAAGTATCATAAGTATATATTATACCTTCAAAGGTACATTAACGTCATTTTCATAAACCCGAATTTAGTAAATTTTATGTAGCTTTTCAATTAAGATCTATCTGTCAAAACTAAATTTACAAATTACATTTCTTCTTTTAAATAATACTTTAATATTTAAAGTACTAGCAAACTTCTTTCATATAAATTTTTAAACAACAAATCCTCGTTAGTATAGTGGTGAGTATCCCCGCCTGTCACGCGGAGACGGGGTTCGATTCCCCGACGGGGAGGTAGCTTTTTAAGCTTCTTTGATGAAGATGTACAACTCTGTCAAAAGCTAAAATTGACAAAACAGCTTTCTTGCTTCGTTAACATGTACTTTAAGTACTCGAAAGGTAGCAGACGTCTTTCATATAAAGTTTTAAACAACAAATCCTCGTTAGTATAGTGGTGAGTATCCCCGCCTGTCACGCGGGAGACCGGGGTTCGATTCCCCGAGGGAGGTAGCTTTTTAAGCTTTTGATGAAGATGTACAACTCTGTCAAAAGCTAAAATTGACAAAACAGCTTTCTTGCTTCGATAAC